>JBBPRF010000017.1:0-147907 GCA_038092875.1 Lanmaoa pseudosensibilis | reverse complement strand
CCATAGATCCCTTGAACCTGAGGATGGTCAGTATTGCCTTAGCGCATCCGTACTCCATGCCTACATTGTTACTTCGCGCCCAATCGCTGGACAACTCACTTCACCACTTGGTCACTTCACATGCCAGTGGATTCCCCCATGTCCGTGGAATACACTCGAACCATCCGCACTTAGGACCTCCCTATGCCTTCAAGGGCTACGTCCAATTCTACCTGGGTCGAGCGTAACAATCTCCATGTCATCCTTCTTTGTTTTTGATGAAGAGCCAATGAGGTATTTACTATTGTTCTACATAAGCCACCTTGTGGCATGGTATTGCTTGGCCATTTGTTTAGTTGAGTTTACCATGGTGCACAGCAGCTTGAGTTTTAATGTCTAAATTGTGAATGTTGCATTTTCAGAGCACATGTTTGACACATGGCAACACCACTCATACAGTAAAACATAAGTGACAGCTGGAAACCACACAACAATCAGATAAAAGAGAAAACCCACATGGGATTACTGGTGGAAGCAAAGCAGGCAATAGGATACACAAAAGGAGCAACAGGTAAGTCACAGCCCACTTTTCCTTTTCCTGCTCAGTTTTTAGCTTCTTGTGAAATGTACCAAAGATCAAAAATCATTTGATGGACAAACATGGGCATACAAAGACAGCCTGACGAAACATGTTCACCCATATTGATATCAATCGTCGTCATCATCGAGTTCCTCCATACGCTGTGGACGTTGTCCCTCGTTGAGTGCGCTGCCAAAGGGATCGTCACCTTCCAGGGTACGGCGTACATCTTCAGCCTTTTTGTTGCGTTTCGCCTCCGCTTTACGCTCTTCTTCCGCTTTCCGAGCAATATATGCTTTACTGCCAACCACCTTTTCCGGATTCTTGCATGACTTGAGCCTGCGATCGACTTCCCGGACTGCTTCGACGTCTGGTGGATATCCCGAGTGCGTAATCAGGATCTTGATTGCGTTGACAGCGCTCTGGAGCGTTTCTGGGGATGTCTCGCCAAGGCCTGGTAATTTGGAGTCAAGCCATTTCTGGGAGAGAAGTGGAGAGGCGAGCGACAGTGCTGCGAGTGCGATTTGGGATGGTGCGTAAATGAGTTCAGCATCAGTGAAACGTGAGTTGCGGACGTGCTTGAGCGCTGTCTCGTATACGTCTCGTGACCTCTGGTCATCTGTGATATCTGACAACGACTAGAAGGGTATGAGCGGAAAAGCATACGACTGGTGTGCGTCACACCTGGAGGTCAAGCCAGACGCCCCACAAGGCGCGATGGGAGTGCCATACCGCAAAGTCGAAGCTCAAGCTCTGAGCTACGAGGAACTCCAGGTCGAGAACGTCAGAAGGGGATGTTCGAGGGATGTTGGATGTATATGACTCCAGAGATATAGGGTTGTTCGTTGTCTTGGTCGCCAAAAATAAAGCTGTCAGCCTGGATGCGGTCACCTCATCAATGAGGGGGAAAATAACACCACAGACAAACGTACATGACATTCTTGGGATGCCAGTCCATGACAGTGTTTCTGAGATAGAAGCGTTTGAGATAGCTTATTGCGGTAGCCTCGACCTCCTCAGGGAACCGGAAGTGTCCACATAGTTGGGGGATCTTGGTGATGTACAATTTGACGAGGAGGTGTTCTTCCTGAGAGTTAAGAAAGAACACATTAGCTGAGGATCCGGGCTACACGATTCGGTTGGTACGGATGCGTGGTGTGGGCTGACACAAAGATACCTCGTCGGCCTCGAACGCATTCCTGATCGCTGCGACGGCGGCAGAATTCAATGTCCCACGAACAACGGTCAAGCGTTCTGGTGAGAATCTCCAGCTCTTGAACTGTGTGCTGGCCTCGTACAAGGGTTTCTTTTGTGGCAATGAAGACGTGTCGGGCTGGGATGGCATGGCAGTACGCGAGACCTGAAGAATTAGCAAAATGAATGTGATGCGTGATCTGATTGTTTTCCCACGATATCTTTGCAATGGAACTCGAAAACGACGAGCTCGTGAGCGTCCTCCCCGTTCACTACTCGGACAGGTTGAGCCCGAGCGTGCACATTCACCAGTTCCCACTTCTGAACCGGCCTCTCCAAGCACCCCCGTCAGCAACCGTCAGTGGAAAACGGATCCGCGCTCGCGTCAAACCCGCGTCTCGCAAGATCGAGATCCATGTGCCAGTTGATGCGCGCGCCGAAGTATGGAATCACGAGAAGAGCAAAAATCTTGGGGCCGCACAGCGCGAGGATGACCGCGAGAAGAATCAGGAGGACCAGAGGGAAGGCGGAGAACCCAAGTTGACAGACAGCCGATTGCGGAGTGACGCCATTCCCCAATGTGGTGCCTATATGCTCGGGGTCGTGCGAGATGGTGAGAGGCCCAAGTGGTATCCGGATGGCGTGATCTAGTCTGATTGAATCCACAAGGCCGACTACACCTTGTGCCTATCAGTGAAACACACCAGTTTCGACCGACCTTGACTTATCTTGACATCGTGTCTCGAAAGGCGCGACATTCAAAAGGAGGGGGTTCTGACTCTGAAAGCGATGATGGCCCACCCCCAGATCCGGATGAGGTTCTCCCAGCTGTCACTGCCCCGAAGAAGGAGAAGAAGAGGGCGGAGGCAAAAGAGGTGCAGGTTTCTGCTCGCAAATCAGGAGACGACAAAAGCTTTCAGGGTGGGGTGTCAGCCGCTCGGCGAGAAATGTTACTCGCCATAAGGGCTGAGGAAGACGAACTATGGCAGCCTGTCCAATTTTGCGATGGAGAGGTGCTCACACCGTACTTGTTGGGTGGCTTTGTTCTATCTAACCCATTACACAGACGGCGGATTCCAACAAAGTGTTCGAGTCTATATTCTCGCGAAACGAAGGCCTTCTTGAATGTAAAACGGATATTACTTCATATCTGAAATCGATAAAGGGACTGTGATCTCCACCAGCACAACTTGCTAATGATCCCAAGGGTGAACAGTTGAACGTTGAACGAGCAGAGTGTAGTACTGTGACTTTGATCCGTATCAGCTCCCTACGTACGCAGCCACAAGCTTTGTCTTCTCCATGTCCACCAGCGAGACCGACTCAGAGCCAGAACCCGAGCCCGCTCCTGACACCGTCTCCAGCTTGACAACATTCGCCCATTTGTCTGCGACGCGACCAAGCCAGGTTCCAACAGGCCAGGGGACTGTCAGCTGGGCTGTAGACACCCTCGCGACACTTGACTTTCGACTCGTCCGCAAGGTATGCCATCATAATCCCACATAGTGCCTTTATGAACCCATGTGTAGGATACCGCGCTTCATGACCTCATCCAAAACTGTGCTAGCACGATCCTTGCCTTGTTCAATACCGTGCTCCAGCAGGAACCAGCCACTGACAGTTCGTGCAGTTTTATCCCAGACGTCGCCAGCATACGTGCGTCGCACGATTTTCTCCATCCCCTGTACTCGCTCATTTTCCTCGACGGATCCAGTCAGACCATCATTTTTGCATCTTCTCTTTCAGTACCGCCGACTCTTTCGTGTCATCGCAACGAGGGATCTCAAACTGAGTTCTGCACCCCTGGCGATTGTATGCTGGGTGGACGTCGTTTTGGCTAAGCTCGGCGACGTCGCTGCATTTATAGCGGTGGGTCTTGATAGGGATCACCCCGACCAGTCACCTCCCGAGTCCTTGAAGGCCCAAAGAGAAGAAGATAACCTTCGTGCTGCAATACAGCTACCAGGTAAGAAGTTCTACCGACACATAGATGTATCTCAAACGACGTAGATAACTGGGATATGCTTCCATCTATGCTTTTGTCGGAGCGCGCGTCAGTTGCCGCCAAACGGCTGTCCATAAGGTTGATGCTGGGAAGCTATATTCTCTGTCCCGCGCTTTCGGGACAAATAGGTGTGGACAATACGTGAGTAACCTACAAAGCACAGTCAGAGCAATATCAGATCACGGCTCTATTCACAGCATACACAAGCTGCTTTCCACGTTTGCGGAGTTTGTAAGACAAAGTGCGGCTCGGGTGGAGGGGCTGCGTTTAATATTTGGACCCGGCCCACGGTACCTCATACAACAGGAGCGTCTCACCAGCGCAATGGCAATTTCCCTATTTGCGGTGAGCGCAAGTTCGCAATCTTTACTCAACAATTGGTGTCTAGACGACCATCATCCCAGGCCGCTGACATCGCACAAGATTCGACCACTAATCCGGAGCGTGCGACTGCCTTCCGTCCCCAAACGATGGCTGCCGCCATGCAGCTTCTGCGATTTATTCTGAGTGAAGGAGGGTACCTCACGCAAACGAACGTTCTGAGTCCTTTGGATCATCTCGATATTCCTACCAGCGTCGTCATACGATGGGGAATTGTTCCACAGTGGGCATGGAGCATCTGGTTGGAATATCGCAGTTTGCATGCGGACACGATCGTGGGCCTTGTACGTTCTTTCTCTTTCTGAAAACAAACACGTCTTAGGGCTTCAGACCATGGCGTACATTCAACACCACAGAGCAGGCCCGGGGGCGTTATTGAAAGTCTCGAATTTGATGTCTACTAATAGTAGGTCAAGTGACCAAGCAGCGGTAATCAGCGTGATGATCGTGAGACGGTATGTTATGCACGAGGGCATGCCGCTGACATTCTGTAGGACCTTATCTTTCGGTTCATTTCGGTGCTCTCCGCTGGCGGACGTTCTAAGCAGCTCCCAACGGGCATGATAAGCATACTTCATGAAAGCTGCCGATTGATCTTTCAGTGGATGAACCGGAACTCATGTGGAATTCAAAATTCGAAGGAATGCTGCAAAGCATTGCTTATTCTGTTCGGCTACTTATCCCAGAATGAACAACATTTTGCTTGTGAGTATTCGATTTCGATTCCCCGACACGTGACAGAAGCGCCAGCAGTGAATGAGGTAGTCATCGAATGCTTGGCACTTATGAGGGGGCAATGCACCCGCGAAGCTTGGAAGGCAGCTACTGAGGACGATAGTTTTTGCTTTCTTGAAGCTCTTGGTCAAGGTATAGTTCTGTTTTCTCTTCATTGATGAGACGCCGAACGATTTCAGGTTTTATACAGACAAAGACGTAAGCACTTGGTAAAAAATGGCCATTTTGCAATATTGTAATCGAGTTGGTGTAGGACATTGTCCCAGGATGATCTCCCACAGCCCAGGGAGATTTATGCGGCGCAACTGATGCAATTTCTTGTCGTTATGATGTCCAAAGGGGTTCAGTCATTAGGCCTGGATGCATTCGTCGAGTTTATAGAAGTGGTTGGGGAGCGAGTCCTTGAAATGCCTCTGAATGGCCGGGGGATCCTTTGCGAAACGTTTCTCATATGTCTCGCAACCGCAAATTTATCCGAAATTGATTTGCCATTTAGCAAAGTCAACGTGGCCGCAGACGACGAAGTTATATGGCGTCTCGGGATGGGTGGCGGAAATGTGGACCTCTTCGTGGCGAGTAAGTACACATGGTGATATATCTAGTGCGATATCGGGCTGAATTCAGGATTGCTTAGCTGCTTTTTCGCTGTACATCACCTCTGCGTTTGTCGGTGTCGAGCCGCTGACCTACCTAGAGGGCTTGGAACACTTGCTGGATGTGGCCCTACTGATATGTTCACGGCACTATCCTTGCGAGGATGAACCCTTGGCATTGATCGTCCTCCCTACGATATGCGATGCATTGGCGCACTTACTGGAGCACAGGGACGATACTACCGGTAAGCACGAATTCATAGGGAGAGCAACGTTGCCGAGCTTGTGCTAGGGGTATACACCTGGGCGAACACGAGGATATCTGCGCTTTGCAGTGTCCTGCGGTCCCTGGACAGCAGAGAGGATTCGATGTGTGACGAATATGGCGCATTGCTGAAACGCAGACTCTCGTTAACAGCAAGGAGGGTGCTGCGGGAGGTGTGTCTGCGCGGGTCCACGAACTTGTCTGCATGGCTGACTGTGAAGCAGATGGACGGGGAACCAAATGCGAATGGAGAAAGGAGGAGAGAGAAGAGGGAATACGAACTGGTATTTTGTAGACTGCATGGGTTCTCTCACTTGCTGTACGTAACAGTCGTGTGACGTTACATTCTAGTGTCACGGGTGTCACGTCGCATCACGGTCTGGCTCCGAACAAGATTACTCGTTGACGTCGCCGTCGCCGTCGATGTCGATGTCGATGTCGATGTCGTCGCCATTCGCGCTCAGCTGTCGTCGCAGATCTCACTCAGCGTCCTCGCCGTCGCCGTCTCCGGCGCCCGCGTCTTCGTGGCGATCCGCCCACAAGCGAGCCCACTCGTCCCACCGCGACACCCCCACGTTCCCTGACTCGCAGCGATGTCACCTTGATATCTGGAGGACCGGAAAGAGGCCTCGCCGAGACATTTCAGTGAGTGTCTCCTTGAGCATCCGTCTGTCATCGTTCACCTCACCTCACCGCCCCTCTCCAGCCTGCTCAAGCAACTCGGAGTTCCACGCCCGCCTCCGCAGACAGTCGTAGTGCGAGCTCCGGTTCTTCTGCCCCACATACGCCCCACTTCCCTGCTTCATCGGCAGACTTCCTTCTTTTTCCCAGTCATCCCCTCTGCGGAGGCAACCTAACCACCCGCAATCCCCGTAGCCCCTCTTCTGCCATGTCTTTTCTCCACGATGACACATGCGAATCCTCCCAATCAGAACTTGCCCGCCTCCGATCAGCGGCCTTTTTGGAGCTTCAGCGAAGCGTTCGAGAGAACGGCGAGGGGTTCGTCAAGCGCATGCGCGAATTTGAAGATTCGCGCTCCAAATCCGCCCAACACTCTCGGGTAAGAGGCATCGAGAGGCGTCGCAGAAAGCGCTATTCCCCCAGCGTACCTATAACCAGTTCCACCAGAAAGAGCACCGTATCAGATGGTGATGATGACGTCTTGATCCTTTCGAGCGCTCTCGCTGCTGAACCGTTTCATCCAAGACAAAAACGATCGTCTAGCCTGGGAGCGATGGACGACACCAACTTCCAATTGCACGGCGAGACCAATTCATCTGGTCGACTCTCCCCCATCTCTAGCATCTTCCACCCCATCCCTTTCGCTCACTATGCATCGCATGTTCACTCTAACACCACCAATCAGTCACTGGAACTGTCCACTTCATTCAGCACATCTTTTGACTTCACAAACCCTCTTCATACCAATGCATTCAAACCCTTCTCTCGTTCCTCCTCTGACTTTCTCGCTTCAACGATGGACGTGTCTCTACCAAGTTCATACGCAGAGGATGTCAACTATCCCTCATCCTCACCCATGGTCTCACCACCTCAGTCACCCTGTCATCTACCCGCTGGTGCTATTTTAACCTCCGCTTCTAGTGCGGAGAAGGCAATAGCAGCCCTTACTTTAGCAATGGCGAATGGAGCTGGCGGCCTCGGAGACTATGAGGCAGTCAGAGCATTGAATATTTCGTCAGCAGACGAATCACAGGCCGGAGAACTGTGGCATTGAATGCTCCCACACCCGCCAGTTCTGCTGCATATCGCAAAGTATACTTCGTAAACTCATTGCAACCGTTCTGGTCCACCACAACGAAGTTCCACCATCAGCAACCTTTTTGTTTATTTTTTATCTTTGATTGGGCGCTTGTACATGGACCCAAGATAAATCGTGTCTTGCCATATTGCGTTAATATCAAGCATCGTGTTGTACCCAGCCAGAAGCCATTTTCTCTATACCACGAACATTTGGTTCCTTTCCCTTGAAACTCTCATTCTTGGGGTTGCAAAGCAAATACAATTATCGTGTAGAATGCTTTCTTTTCTATTTCGATATGTCCTCTGAAGACCTCCCTCTATGTATCATAACCTGCGTGCATATAACTTGGATACAACGTGAACCTTGGGAGTTGGCTTGATCTAATCCGACAGAATGGCAGGGAACGCGCACATTCTAACCAGTCCTCGCCTTACGGTCACGATATCTATACACTCGATTCGATGCACAAGGCAGCACGAGTCACTTGTTCATTGCGTTGCCACGGAGCAGAGCAAGCATGTCACCACCGAGCCGTCCCCCCGAGGCTCAGCAAGTTGCTTGTCTAGACAAGTCCTTCTGCCTTTCCTCCAGCTCTGTCCGCAAATCTTCTATGATTTTCTCGGCGGATATGCGTTGGATCAACTCTGCCTGATACAGCTCTTCCGCCCTTCGACGAGCTCGTGCCTCCATCATCAATTGCTCCCTCATCCCTTGTTATGAACAGATGAAGTCAATTCCGAGATGCCAAAACACCTGCTTACCAGAAATGAGCTTCCCAAGACTGGGCGGCACATAAAGATGGGATGCTACGGGAACCCAAGGTAAGGTGAAGATTTCTGGGATGTCGAGCATATAGAACTCTTCGTCGGAATCGAGGTGAATGTTGCTGCTGTCAAGGGAGGACGTTTGGGAGAAGGTCACTGGGTGACTATCCTTTAACGGATTGTTGAGGCTCGTGGCCCCTGCCTGCTCATTTACGAGCAACCTTGTCAATTTCGTATGCCTGACATGAACAGAATCCTCTCGTGAAGGCGAGGCAGAGAGAATCGGAGGAGAGGATCCAGGGCATTGCAGCAAGTCAAGATGGTTCGCGGTTTCTGGGATGCCGGCCAGTTCGTTACTTGGAGAGGCCTCGTCAATATGGGGATCTGAAATTGATCTTGATGAAGCTTCGATATCTGCGCCGGGAACAATGGGCTCGGTTTCGCCATCAGAAGGCAGTACCGAGCCCTTGTGATCTAGTTTTTCCCCTGAGGTCTCCGCACCCGCGGGCAAGGCATTCTCAAAATCCATTCGAGTCGAAAACGAACCCCTGGGGGAAACGTCGAGTATTGTTTCTTGTGATTGTGGAATGTTGACGATGGCCGTTGTTTCGTTCTTCGCAGGGTCAGGGTCGGGAGAGCTTCTCTGGGTTATCGCTTCAAGCTGCGTAGATGAAACAGACCCGTCGCCTTTCAGGGTATCGCGCAGAAGCATCTGGCTGAAGCAGGCGTTTTCATCTATCCCCGAAAGTGGAAGAGTACCTTGGGATTGACGCATTCGAGCCCATTCCTCCATTAAATCTTTTTTCGCATTCTCGTCTGCAAGGTTGACGGTCTTTCTTCTGCGTCCCCCGGGTTTTTTAACTGACTTTGGACCAACCACCTCGTTTGTAGTGGACAATATGACAGATCCAGCAGGCGGTTCACTCAGTAGGTTTCCTGCGCCATCCGGATCTGCTAGATGCGTATAAATATCTGAGCTATGACTGTTGATGAAAGGATGGATCTTGCGCGCAAGTCGGGCGGAAACTCGTGATGGCGGGGCATACTCCGCATCTGCTGTGGGTGAACCAACCCTTGATCGAGAACGTCTACGTGATTGTAGCTGTGTGGAGAGTTGAGATGTCCTTGGTGCAGCGGGAGTAGACGACGATCTCTTTTGTCTCTTCCGAGGACGCTGTTCACTGGCGTCAGCAGTTGGCCCTGCCACCGAGGCTGAGGTGCTAGCCATGCCATCCGCTTGGGATGTAGCACAAGATGACGAATCACGCTTGCGTCCGCCACGAGCTACGAGTCGAGTTAGACTGCTAATCAACGCTATGACGGTCGTCCTCACGAATCACGATACTTGGCAAGCTTGATGCTGGTATATCTTCGACATCCAAGAATGAGAACTCTATAGATCATCAAGGACCACTGCACAGACTACATGAATGTGTGTGCCCTCACTCTGTTTCTTCGACCGTAAAGACTCTGCGATGGCGAACATTAATGCGACGAGTGTCATGTGGAGTGGCGCGTCAAGATTTACCTAGCCCCGGATTTCCTCGTCGACTCACGGGTACGCTCGCAGCGCGGGTTGTGGTCTTTCGTTCTGGGGGAAGTCCAGTCGTTTTCAAGTCAGTGGCCCTGAGGATCATTGGCTAACCTGAAGTACTACGGCAAGGATAAATCTGGCCCTGCGTGGCAGTAGCAATACGCGTTGGTGGCATGCTGCAAAGTCGTGTTTTACAAAAGGACAACAAGTAAATGACCTTGTTTCTTCCATGTGTGAATTTGTGACACGAGGATAAGGTACGACGTAAAGCAACATACAACGGAGACCATATATCTACCCGTTTAGGTATCCTACACCGACAGTCCCAATAAATGTCATCCTAGCTACAGGGCGGAACCCAACACCTTCATGGCGAGCGCGCGGAGAATCTGGACAAATATTCTGTTTCGTCTCGGTTGATGGATAAATATTGAGACATACCTCTGCTTTCTGGGTCGCTCCAAGTTCCGAGAATACCGCAGCAACACTTTTGCCCTTGGCGTCTCGTATTGCACCTATTCGGTTACCGGCAAACGCACCGAGCACAAAACCCGGTACATTGGCCACGATGAAACCTAGACCTGTGAATAAAGTGAAGGGGTAGTTCATATTTTATGTGGAGCTGGCTCACCTCCACCACATGCAGCGCCGAGGTAAGACCACCATGGTGTGTGCCGTTCCACTTCGGGGCGAAGGAGCTTGGTCATATTCAGCCGATGGCCTCGAAGAATCTTCTTCAAACTGGACGCGTACCTCGTCAAAAACGTCGGCGAAGACGTTCTCAGCATCAGGCCTCTGCTCGTGCCCATTGTTCTGGGATGCATTATCTGTGGTTGCACTGCCAAACATACTGGCGAACTGGCGGAAGAAGTTCGATGAGGCCTTCGGGTCAGCGCTCTTGTCCGTTTGAGATTTTGAGGAATAGAGAATGTCATATTCCTTCCTTCGGATAGGGTCAGAGAGGACATAGTATGCATCTGCGACTGCCTAGCAATGGTGAAAACGAGGTAGACATGAGTTGACTCTGATACTATTCCTTGGGGAGAGTAAGGGACTACCTGGAATTTCTCTGTGGCAACTTTCCTCTCAGCATCAGTTGCCTTTGTCAATCTGTCGGGATGTGTCCTATGAGACCAGGATGAGTAGATGGCACGCGAATCATTGAGAGCTGGCATCCATCACCTCAGTGATTCTCTCCTGTAGGCCTGCCTGATCCCTTCCGAAGAGGTTGATTTCTGTACGCCAAGGATACTATAGTAGTCAGGAAACGCAGACATGGTGGGAGTATAAGGAAGAGAGAGCAAGTTGCAACATGCTGTTCAACGCCCAGAGCCATTTCGATCGAATATTGCACTACCCGCATCATCAAGGTAAGCACGTGATTGCTCGGTACGATAGAAATCGAAATCTCTCTAAGTCGATTAACTAGTTGTACCAAGTTGTAGAACTAGCCGCACTGCGACGAAATAGCACAATGTCCAGAAAAACAAGTCAGCCTAGTCATCCGCCAGCACCTGCACCCGCGGTGTGCCAGAGTTCTGCTCTGCATATGATTGTATGACAAGCGGTGGAGGTCTTGGCCGTACGAACACCCTCTGGGCTCGATCAGCTCCCTCTGCCAACGCGGTTATAAGCGAGCCGGTTTCTCGCACAAGTTGCGGTCTGGTTGGTGGTATCGACATCCCTATCTCCGCACGGTCTGTCACAAGGGTCGGTGGGGAATGGGCGATCGCCAGAGAGCGGGATGTTTGGTCGTTGATCCGATGCTGCATGACGTCCGCGGGTTGATCTACGACATTTCCTTGGGACAATCTTGAGGAAAGAGCGAGAGGCGAAAGCTTAGTCACAGTGGGTGAAACCGGCAGTCCCTCGAGCCGCGGCGGGATGGGTAGCATGCGTAGAGGAAGCTTCTTCGTGCCTGAACCAGCTTGGATGGCCCCGACACTGGACTCACTCTCCGTGGGCCACTGAGGCTTCTCTTGACTTCCTGGTCTGGGTTCTCCAGGAGTCGCTAGGCCTTTAGAGACGTTAGAAAAGCTGTCGCTAGAACCGGCAAACAGCCTACCGCCGATAAACGAAGTCACATTGTATTGTGTTCCCCCAGAATCAGAACGAGAAGACCCCATGGCTTCTGCAAAAAGACGTTCGTTGTCTTCCCCTGAGGGAGAGTGTAGAATGCTATTAGAACATGGGGAGTTTGGGAGGTCAGCGAGAGACGCTGAAGTCTTGGGGGGAATTGGAGCGTATGTGTCTTGAACTGGAGTTGGCCGAGCAGCAGCAAGACGAACACGTCTATCCCCCCGAATGCGCTTCGTGGACGAGGAGCGGGGTGAAGGGAGCGATGGAACAGGGGTTGTCAACCAAGGGGGAACGGGGAAGTTACTCAAGGAGACCTCAGAAGAAACAGTTCTTTGGCCAATGGAAAGTGAACGAGTCAATTCCGCGCTTCTGGAGCCCAAGACAGAATTAGAAGATAATGAATTGGTGGACGTCCTCGTGGAGAACAACTTGAGTGCCTCTATGCTCTTGTCTAGCTGACTTTGCTGTCGCAGAAACTCATCTAATGATGTTCGCGAGTTGGAAGCACTTGCGAGTGACTGAGTGCTGCCAAGACCGTAAACGGGAGAAGGTATTGCCATACTTCCTGCGTGCTTCGCTCCAGAGGAGATTAATGGAGGAACAGGCGAAATAGGGACTGAGCTTGTTCGAGCTTGAAGTAGAATCGTACGTTGCGGAATGTCCGCTCGATAAGAATGTAGAATTTGACCACTGTGAGTTAAATCTTCCATAGACCGTGTATTTGCAGACCGAGGATCTAAAGCAGAAGTGGTCCGCATGTGATTGGCAGATGCATCGCGTACAAGTTCTGCCCATTCTTTAGGTTCTTGCGTCAACGACACAATACTGGCTTGCAGTTCCGTGTCTAAACTTCCAGTGTACGGAGGGTCCACTTTCACATCCCCAGCATTCCAGAGCTTAACCTCTTCATCTTCGTAACGTGGCCGGTTTCTTAAGACCCTGGAGGATACCCACGATGATACGTGGTTCAGCGAACGACGCGCTGAGCGGCGGAGCACCTCCCGACTTGACTCCTTGTTTTGCGTTGCGGTTCCAAGGACCGTGGACATACGTGGAGTCTCGACAAACGGCGGAGTGATTCTGAATGTGGATTCTCGAGCGGGTTCGGGGAGTGTAAACACGACATCTTTGGATTGTTCCCCTTGTGATGGGGCAGCGGAAAGGAGAACATCGCGATGCGTGAGGAAGGCGGTGACCACGACGAATACAACAATAATATACAGCTCAAAGGCTTGAAGTAGGCGACCGACCGTTGATTCAGTGAAAGCGACTGCGGAAGAGATAAGATCCCCTGAAGGAGAAAGGCTGAGATCACTCACATGAAAGAAGGTCCCCTACTCCAATGGCGATGTTGATAAGGAGCCCGGAAATTGGCGCGAGACACTCCCCAAATGTATGCACTAACATACTATCGGGCAAGCCAAGAGTGACAGTGTTCAACAACAGCTTCAGGAGAAGCAAGAAAGATACAAGCAATTCCAGTGCAGCGTCTGCGGCGTAGACATTGGAATATTGGTGGAATTGAGGGGCCAGACGCCAGACAATTTGCAGGGTCGTGATGATTACGATGGCTACTAACAAGGAAACGCCAAGTAGCTTTCCCGGCAGTCCCCGACGCATCCAACTTCCACTGTGAGGTTCGTGGGTGCACTCAAGGGTAAGAAAATTAATTCTCTGGACCCTTTGGATAGGTGCTGCAGATCGAGCCTTTCGGGGGGGCTCTGCAACGCATGACCAATAAAACAAAAAACGGAACCCGATGGACAACGCGAACAAGACCTCCCTCGTTCTGATGACGGGTTCGCTGGTTACGAAGGTCGTGCTCGTGGCTATCTCATCGGCAAGGGTATGGCCCAAGTCCAGGACCGCGGCGATGAAGGCCAGCAATACGGAAAAAAAGAGCCAGACTGCTGATCTACAGTGAAGAAGAGGAGGGAATAAGCATAAGACGACACGTAACGTCACAGCACCCACAGGGAGACTCTTTTCAAAACAAAAAACAATACTGATACACCGAACACCAGGATCCCCACAGATATGAAAGGGATATCCGAGAGCACTTCCGCAATCTATTGCTGTCAGACCTGGCTTCCACGGCGCAGCAATGTACTAACCTCGCAGTTGTTACTCCATGAAAGAGGGTAGGTGAAGTGATACCAACTAGTTGCGGGATCACAGGCAAGTAAAGAATTGGCTTCCATTAGGGAGAGTGGTAGAAAAGAATGGAAAATATTCCCTGGAGAATAAATGGAACCTCGAGCACAAAGGATGACCAGCGAGGTTGACAGAGGCAAACCGCTGCGAGCTGAAATGAGCACAGCCAGCTGCGGAATCAGCGGCTGGAGTCTGATGGGGCCACTAGCGAGTGAGCGCGACCTCAGAGGGGTGGTTCAGGAAGATAGCACCTCTGGGAGAAGAATGGAGAGGGTGTAGATGAGTGGGTTACACCATTCTATGCTCCGGCTGTCGTCGTACGGGACGCGTTGTTATGCAGGGACTGTCAGAGAGATCTACGTGTGTGAGCCCTCGACAATCAAAGACATGACTCATCTCAACCAAATCTCGACATTGCCAACGAGCCCGCGTGGATACATGGCAACCTCAAAACAACAGACACGACACGTCCAGAATAGCCTACAGTCCAAGCAAATTTCACACCGCAGATGAGCCACCACCTCCCGTCATTTGTCGCACCAGATACATTCCCCTCCCCTCATCCATCGACTTGCTGCTTCTCATCCCAATCACACTCTTCGGTCTAGGACGAGGTGTGGCGAGTCCCAACTGTTTCGTCGGGCTCCCAGCGAGCTGCCTTGTTGGACTCAGTCCTCCCCCTGTCAGTTGCCGCAAGATACCCGAGTCTCCCCCACCACGTCCCGTGAACTGCCGCGCGATGGTGGTCGTACCTGTCAACTGAGGTGCAATAAAAGGCCCGCTCCCTGCGCTGCGGCCCGTATACGATGGTATGAGCGGTTTCGGTGGTGATTCTACTTGGGAATTTCTCATGTGCAATGGAAGTAGGAGCTTGATCAAATTGGTGTGAATTTCCATTGCGAAGGGTCGGAGAATGTCAATACTCACGAGACATTCTCTGCACCATACGCCGCCTTGTGTATCTCGCTTCGCAGCAGAATCTAGCCTTTTCCCACACCCTGGCTGCGATTTATCCCGTCTACCCTTTCCTGTGCCCTTTCCCCCACAGACCAAGCAAGCGGCATGCCACCTTGACCCTTGAGGACCAGGAACGACACCCATCTCCATCGGAGAGACCACTTTCTGGCATCCAGGGCAAGCAGCCGAACTGCCAAATCGAGAAGATGATAATGAAAGTGACGGTGCCGACGGAGGTGGCCGTTCGTATCGAGAAGATGAATATAGACTGCTACCGTGATGGGGTGGACCTTTGAGTGGTTGGGTATGGCTTGTCCCTGCACTGAGCTTCGGTGCAGTCTGGATAGTGTTGGTGAGTGGTATGAGAGGCGGACTGAAAGTTGGGTCTGGGAGCGCAGACTTGATGCGACTCGGGGCAACCGTGGATTTGGTCTCTGTCTTCTCCGTTGGTGCACACTAGTTAATTCATTTTGCAATGAGGGATTGTGGATCTCAAGTTTAGTATTACTCGACTGACCTCTACGTGACAAGCACCTCCTTCCCCCCGCACAAAGACTGCTTGTCCATTGGCTGTTTCTCTAAAAGGCCCATCACACATGACGCATCGGAAGCATTCTGTGTGATAGGTTTTCGGAGGTCCACTAGCGCTGAGTTCAGGAACCGTGACGAAGCGACCACTTCCTCCGGTGGCAAACAGTGACCCACCACATTTGGCGCAAAGAGAACCAGAGGAGAGAGTGGCAGTCGGTATCGAAGATTTGCTGAGAGAATCCCTAGGCTTTGGGGTTACCATGCCTGAGGCAGGACGTTCAAGAGCCACATCCCTAGTCGGAGTATGTTCTCTGAAATCACTGGGATGCACCTGATGGCTGAAAGTTGGCGGGGAAGAAGGTCCCGACGATTGTGTTAGAGTGTCTGAGATGTCTGGGATCAGATCCGGAGTAGAAGGCGTCCATGATATTCGTGATGACCGCAGGCTTGAGGTGCTCACAGTGTGTCGTAGTCCAGGGGAACCACTAATTCTGGACATACGAGGAATCCGCGATGGGGTAGACGCGGGAGAATTCGTGATGGTGGAATTCGACAGCAAACCAGGGGAAGAAATTGGATCTGTGAACGACACAGGTGACGGAGTGGCTGGATTCATGAACCGACTTTTCATTTCTTCTACAGCGTCAAAGGATGGCCTCGTTGACGAGGGGGCATGGTCTTGATGTAGACTGTCTGTATGGATTGCCTGACGGGGTATAGTTGTCATCGTTTTGCCGAGAGAGTCTGCACCAGTCAAAATATCACGAGGATCAATCCCGTGGCGAGAAGTGATGAGCGTAGCCGACTTCTTCCTCTGCATGGTGCGGTGTGCAAGTGGGCTACTCTCCCAGTCATCCTTATTCAGATGCGAGGTAGAGGACATTGACGGAGAGGAATCACGGGGTGTACGATTAAGGACCGCATTCAGTCGCTGTGTGAGTTCTTCAAGAACAGGACTACCCTCCCTACTCTTCATAATACCAAGCCTCTGTTCGAGTTCATCAATTGCGGGACTACCTTCCCGGCTTTTCGGATCCTTGAAAAGAGTAGCCGGTGTTCGATTGTCAGCTTTCTCCAAGCTGGGCAATGGGTGAGACTTCCTTGGCGTGCTGTTTCGCTTCAAACAGCTGTCAAAGCAATCAGCACAAGAGGGTTGCCCTAACAAATCAACCATAGGGGTATCGCCGATGTTCTTGTGGCACCCTGTACATCTGAAGCATTTCTTGTGCCAAACGCGACCAGACGTTTCAACGAAACCTCCTTCACTTTTCAAGATGAGGACGGGTCGACGGCAGGCCGGACAGTCACCCTTCGATCCGCCGTTGATGATAAAACATGGTCGACACAAAAACCGATCGGATAATTCGGGTGCAGAGGGATCTGGAAAGATTGTCGCGTCTGGTTGAAATTCGGTCAAGCAGATTGCACAGGAGTATGTTGCAAGAGATTCCTTGGGCTGGAGGACCGAACCGTATGCCTTGGAAAGCTCTGGCGCGTTCGGTGCTTGCAAAATACCAGCCTCGGCCGCAAGAGTAGTCGGCGAAGAAGGTGGACTGCGCTCGTTAATGTCGAACGGCCGCTTCGATAGAGATCGAGGGCGAGTAGCGGAACAGATGTGCGAGTTGATGTGACTGGAGATGGAAGGGGAAAGGCGAGATGAACCCGGGTGGGGAAAGCGGCCGGTAGCAGGATGTGGGGTGCACTGATCTTGTTCAGCTCTGGTTCTAGTTGGTGCTACGTTGGGTTGCGATGCAGAAAAAGTGCTGTCGATCTGGATGGGTGCGTGTGTCGGGGACTCTTTCGAAATGTAAGTCTGCGACCACTTGTCAATTGTCTGACATTTGGAGGATGACCACTGCAAGACAGGTGCTAGGCTACCTCAGCTACGACATCGGAACACTAATCAGCAACAGACAAACCGACTGCGGTGCCACCACATTTGCAACGCGTTCCAGTGACAATGTCACCGCATCTGCGACAGAATCCCATGCGATTTCCGAAATACTATTGATGGTGCGAGTCTAGAACTGAGGACAAGATCTGAAACGAAAGGTAGTGGTACAGATTCGGCTGTCGTGGAGGACGTTAGGTCAAGAGTTCAACAAGCCCAACAGCACGAGGCGGAACTATGTTGGAAGGGGCGCGATCACGTGAGTCATTTACAGAAATTACATGGCCTCCTTAAACGAGATTATGATTTGGACTATGGCTGTCAAATCGTAAAGCAGGGTATGACTGAGTTGGTACATGTGCATGAACAGCAGAACATATATGACCATTACATGCACTCTTCGACTGTCATAGCTTGGCAGGTATGGCAGGTTGCCAATCCACGCGCTCAACCTCAATGGACACCTCAACATGGAATCTCGCTTAGTATGTGAGCGCTCACCATTTCGGGGGAAAGTTGGTCGATTGACCGGACACCGAGAGACTCCATACCGAACTTGATTTCGCGTTGCAGGATCCGTACCAGATGAACGACGCCAGCTTCGCCGTAAGCCTGAAGAACTATCAACCGAATGTATTCCCACACAAGAGTCGTACTCACACTCTGCGCGTAGAGGAAGGCGCGGCCAAGTCCAACAGCCTTTGCACCGAGGCAGAGGGCTTTGAGTACATCTAAAGAGTACCGTGAATTTAAAGGTAGTGAATTCAATCATTTGTTCACCGACCAGTGCCGCGACGGATGCCGCCATCGATATAGACTGTAGTAGTTTCTTCAGGCAGATCGAAAAACAATTGGATGTACTACGTGCCTTCAGTCTTCTCAAACACCTCGGGATGTTCCTTGCGGAGCTTGTAAAGTACTTCCAAGGGCGGAAGCGAGCTACATTTTACTATGTGGAATTGAGATAGTTGTTAATCAGATATGTTGCTCACTATTCAAGTTGACGGCCTGGGACAGTGAAGATGAATCACGTTCGCAGTTTGCAAGGTTAAAGCTCACCACCATGGTTCGACAACACGATGCCTTCGCAGCCAGCCTCTGCAGCGAGAACGGCATCCTTACTGTAGTCAGGACTTGGCGGCGGCGAAACTGAGACAATCTTACCGCAACACATTGGATCCCTACACCATTTGTCAGCGTATGCAGAAAATACGTAAGAAATCGTACCTTTAATAACTATGGGAAGCCTCGTGATGCTTCGCATCCACGGTATAGTCTGGAAACCGAATATTTTGTAACTTGAACATAATCACATCGTAAAAAATCACACACCTTTTCCCAGGTCATGTCAAGGTCATTATTGATAATAAGACCGCCAGCGGTACCTAGTATACCGGCCTCCTCTTCATCAACCTTGGAATTTGGTTGACGCTTGACTCCTCGATTCTCGAAATCCTCCAAGTAATGAGGGGCACGGGTATCTAACTCTCGATTCGACGGTACGAGTGCATCGACAGTAAGGAAGATCGCTTTATAGCCCAGCGCCTGGACTTCTTGGATGCATTTGGCGGCGGTAGCATCATTCTTGTGTTTGTACAACTGGAAGAAAATGGGCTGATTGGGTGAGCCTCGAGCAGTGGCAATCTGGCCATACGACAGAGAAGCATTGGTGGAAACCATCTGAATGATGCCAGTCTTGTAGGCGCCGCGCGTAAGATTGACTTCTCCGAGAGGATGACCTAGTCGAGCTAATGCAGAACCACTGATATATACCGGTATGGATGTCCTATAACCAAGAATGGTTGACGAAGTATCGCAACCAGAGACAGTCCTCATGACTCTAGGGTGGAAGAAAAAGCGACTGAATGCACGAGCGTTTTCCATGTGCGCTTTTCGTATTACTTCAGTGGCGTGGATGACTACGCAGAAACTTGGACATACTTATGGAGTCATCTGCGGCAGACGCATAGTAAGCCAGAGCTTTGTAGGGAAGAAGTTTCTCGGCTGTTTCCTAAAGGGAATGCCAGCATCAAAAGAGCTCAAGTTTGGTGGGAGTGCATGTTATACCTCCATGTCCTGGGCATTGATTATTCGGCTGAGAGGGGGTCTATTCTTGAGAGCCTCTTCCACTCGCAGCTCATCTCTTGTCTTGGCCTCGTTCTTCTTTGCCTGTCTCAGTTCGAGAATTGAGGCTTGGTCAAGATCGCCAAGATGCTTTTCTGGAGCGATGTTCTTGTCGAGTGCGTCGGAAGGATGGATCGGTACATAGGCCGCGGTAGCATCCTGTCCGCCGAACCCCATGATCACTTGGGGTCCTCCGGGGTGATCCTAGAAGGGGTAAAGTGTGAGAGCAGGAGAGATAGGTAGAGACTTACGAATAGAAAGTCGGTGACATCGTAAACCTTGTTTCGTATGATGACCCAACAGGAGCTGTATGGAGAATGGGTGAGATTTGGGAATAGAGGATGGAGAGTGAGGATACGCACGTCGTAGTGTTGTGCTGAGCGACCTGAGCGAGGTTGTAGGTTGGCATGATGCGCTCAAGGGAAACCTGTGCCGGGAGCGTGGCCTTTTGTCGTTGGGCCGTACCCGGCCCGGGAGTGGAGGAGGAAGGAGGGGAGTGCACGCTGATCATGTGACGTCGCGTTGTTTGGTTTGCTTTATTGTGTGTGTTGCACTCAAACCACGACCTGCACCACAACATCGCTGGCACGCACAATGAGCCCAGTGTTAGGAAGAGAAGCCCTGGAGGCTATGAAACGTGCAGACATCCAGAAATTGTGCAAAGTATAGTCACCTTTTCCCCCTGTAATTCATTCCAGATCTCATCCAGTATATTACTTAGGACTACGGCGTAAAGGCAAATCTCAAGACCGAGGCACTCATTGATCTTTTGCTGGATGCTTCACAGTAAGTCTGATTTAGCTTCTTGCTCTATGATCTCCTCTAACTGCGGCCAAGACCACGAGCACCACGCCATAACCCTCCACAAGCACCCCAACGACCACCTTCAACCAGAATACCAGGCCTCGCCGGAGCCAGACCTAGGGGTCAATCCACTAGTTCGGTCATCGTTCATGGCTCTGAGGATGAAGCAGAGCCCGCCCTTCCTCAACGCCACCATCAAGTTAAACCCCACGAACTAGTCCCCCAGCGTACAAGGAAAGCGAAACAAACTCAGTATAGGCTTGGTGTGGGACGTCCAGTAATAGCAGGTGGAACTGGCGCTCGTGCCGTCACCAAATCCGTCAATATCTCCCGGACCCCGAAGAGAGCCAGGAGTAGCAGGTCGATCAAACCGTCCGAAGCGACAATCACAGAGGGTCAGAGACAGAACTTTTGTGACATTCCCAATGCTGAGACCTTGCCAGAACCAGAACTTGACGGTTCTGTAGAGGCTCCTCCGCGTAAGCAATATCATGCTAATCTAGGATTTTCTAAACTCATCTCTAACTTTTCTTGTGCAATAGATTTCAAGCAGAACCTAGAGTCTGCAGGTGGCCAATCACAGCTAAATATGCATCCGGTGGCCGGGCCTTCAAGCAAGGCCTTAGAAACTGTGATCGCCGAAGCAGTGAGTGATATTGCGGAGGAATCATATTCGTACTCACTTTGTGAGCAGCTTGCTCCTGTACAGCTGGAGTTGGACTCCCACAAAGCACAACTTACTGATCTAAAAGAGAAGGTCTCTTCTCTGATCGAGTCGTTTGAGACGAAGATCCGGAAGCTTACGTCAGAGATCCAAGATCTCTGCGCTCGAGCAAGGAGCTCACCTTCCCTTGATACCTCAGTGGCGACGGTTCAGGAGCATTCAGTTCGAATACCAGAGCCACCTTCAACGCCGAAGCGCGTCCGAACTCCTTACCGTCCTCCTTTTGCGTATGTTAACATGTCACATCATTTGTTCTCCGATCTGAGCAGAATGTAGCCTCCCAGCCGCTGAGAACTCGGGACCTTCTGGACTTTCAAGTGATCCTTCTAATCTCGATACACTCGTCCCACCTGACTTGCGATCCGCTAACGATGTGGAGCAACCTAGGCAGACCGGTTCGCTATTACCTGGGTTTCCGCACTCGATGTTGGGTAAACGTCCTCGAGATTCCATGTCGAGTAGCACTTCAGGAGTCTTCGAGCTAGTACAAGAGGGGATGGAGACGGAGCTGGAGAGTAATGTTGGTCGACCAGCTCACAAGCGGGTGAAGCTTCATGAATCAGAGGACAAGAGTACAGATGTGCCATCATCCTCGGAACTCCCACAAGCTGAGCCTTCTGATCCCTCCGAATCCCCCAAGCGGCGTGGTGGCCCTAGTTTTCCCGTCTTCTCTGGACGGGAAGAAGACCCGCCACCTCCGATCGAACGCCTTCCGAACTTCTATGGCCCCACCTCTCCTCCCGTTATGAGTGCACCGGCAACCAGCTCCGCAAACAACGTTGAGAATCAAAATCCCTTTAGCTTCAACTTCGTGCCGATCTCCTCGACGCCTGCCCAGGCTGTGTATCCTCTCACGATGGGGACGTTTCCTCATCCGGAGCCACCTACATCCCCTTCGCCGGCAGCAAACCCCGATCGCCCAGGTAGTCGTCACTCCGATCGATTTGGGGCATTTGGCGTCCCACGATCGAGTTCGAGAGGGAGTGGGCGTGCTGCCTCAGGGGGTTCTCTGGCACGAGGGGAAGCTAGCGGGTCAAGTGGACTCCAGAGAGCTCCCTCGAGTAATGAAGTTGCGTCTGGCCTCGGTTTGACGGCCATTAAAACTTCGGCCACTGAACACGGCACCCCTGCCCCTCCAGCGAAGCGTACGATGTATGGCACGGAGTTAGAGGGTGATACGAGATTTGGGGATTTCGGTGTCGACGGCGTTGCATCAGGGTTCTGGGCGGGCGGTAGGTTCTAAGTTTTGATATCACAACGGCATCGGAAGTTATTGCAATCCCTGAATTTGTTTGATACGATTTCGACTAATCAGTATACCGCATTGATTTCATTGACTCTAAGTTGTTTCCGCAGTCAACTTTCAGGTTGTACGATTTTGTCATGTATGATATTAGTTGTGAACTCTACACATCCTTGGCAACACGATAGCTTGCGGAAGGTGTCCAAGATGAGATGATGTAAATTACAGTTTGGTGGGTTGCATATGTCACCAGTCTGATTGCATTGTAGTTCTTGATCAGATGGAGGGAGCGAACGATTGGATCTCCTCGAACAAGAGCTCTGGGGGCATTAGTCAGAGATGGCACTATAGCGTGCACAATCACATACCTTTTAGCTCCGCTTTGGTGAGGTCGTCCTTGTACTCTATACGAAGATGCGAGCGTAAAGCTGGGGTTGGACGTCACGCTGGTGATGCTTACGATCGAAATCAAAATAGTTTGGATCCAATGATGCAACACTCGGCTCGTCCTCAGGATCGTGCTGAAATGACAGACAACTGTCAGCGGTAACTTCGCTGACAAGTACAACTAAACACACATATGCTGAGACATATGGATGTTCCAGAGCTTCGTCAACGGTCAGGCGCTTTCTTGGATCGAAAGTCTGCACTCAGTCATCAGTCATCAAGAACTGCGGCTAGACAAGTGGGGTTTTGACCAGTGTTTTCTGCAAGAAATCGATAGCATCTGCGGATGCTCTGGGAAATATTTGTGTGAAGGATTTGTGCTTGCGAATAGGAAGCGCTCGGATGTAATCTCTTGATCGCCTTGAAGTGATGGAATAAAACTCGTCCAGTGTCGGTGTACCTGTTCAGCCACGTAGCCTGAGTTGCACAGCACAACAGCAACTGTGACAGGAGCTGACCTATTACATCCAGGATAAGGTCAAGCTGATGTCTGTAATCCCGCCCCGGAAAGAGAGGTTTCCGGTGAAGCAACTCTGCTAAGATACAGCCAACCGCCCATAGATCAACAGCCTAGAGATATTGAGAAAATCCTGGTCCGAGAGTGCAATATTAGCCACCGTACCTTGGTGTACATCTTGAACGAAAGCATAATTTCGGGTGCCCGATACCAGCGCGTCGCGACGTACTCGGTCATCAACCCTACCTCCTTCGCTCCGGGCGCAATCGAGTTAATGCTTCGAGCTAGACCAAAGTCGCAGACTTTTAAATCACAGTTCGCATTTAACAACAAGTTTGCAGGTTTGAGGTCTCGGTGGACAACGTCAGCGCTGTGGATGGACTTGAGGGCTCGGAGGAGCTGGTAGATGAAGTACTAGGAAGAACTAGGTAGGTAAAGGTATCGATCGAAAGAAGAGAATAGTCACTTGACAGTGATCGTCAGAGAGTGATTGAGTGCGTATGACGCGATGCAGATCAGTTTGCATCAGTTCCTGAATAACTGGCTAAAGTTCAATAAAGATCAAGCGTAAGTGGTCTCACAATAGACTTCTTTGAAGTCATTTAGGGACGGAGGCTTGACGATGTCCAATATCGAGATGATCTGAGTTGGTCATGGTCACTATTAGTGCATATGCAAGAGGATGATGAGGAGTACTTGCATTTTCATTCACGCATATCTCAGAAAAGAACTTGAGCAACTTGAGTTCTCGTAGCGTTCGCAGGCAGAACAGGGTATGGTCAAACGGGAGGATCTTCTTGATCGCCACGTATGTTCCCGAGGGCTTATGGAGAGCTGCTGCCACAGTTCCATAAGCACCCTCCCCGAGGGCATGCAAGATTTCATAATCAGGACCTGTATTAAATAACCAGGTCTCAAGGTGTCCATTGTCCCGGCCCGTGATACCCACCAGTCTCGAATTTGGGTATCGGTTTCTGGCTCTTCGACTTTTCGGCTGGTGGCACGATGGTCATTGCGATGATGATGTGGGTGGGAAGATCGAAAGAGCTCAAACGCGAAACGAAAGGCACGCCAAAGTGACGAGCTGTGGGTTGGGGAGGTTATAAACTGCATGAGGGATCAATGGATTTAGTGGATTGATTGATGCAATTTTGATGGCTACATGGCAGCAGCGATGGGCGGTGCTAGCAGATGTAACATCACTAGGTAGGGGGTGCATCGCCCCAAGAATCAGAGATAGGAACCAAGATACAGTTTGCAATGCCCGGTGCCAACCACAAGCTCGGAGTCATCTGATCAAGAACCATACATACCCTTACGCGTTTCCTGCTGCTTCCCTCGCTTTCTTTTCTTTCTTCAAGCGCTTCCTCTCTCTCCGTGCTTCATCGTCCTCGCCACCCTCTGCTTCCTTCTTTTCCTTCCTCCGCTTCTTTTCAGCACGGTCAGCCCCATCACCCCCTGCACCCTCCACGGTCACGGAAATGTTGGCACTCCCTTCTGCACCTTCTGATTTCCGCTTGCGTTTCTTCTCTTTCTCCTTTTGTGGGGAACCCGATGATTCGCCGGCCGCTGCTGGAGCTGGAGGCTCGGAGACAGTGACTGCCGCAGCGGCTGCAACAGCGACAGAGGGCTGCTGAGAGGATTTCAGCGTTTGACACGCGCGGTTCACTGAGGCGACGGTGGTGAACTTACTTCTCGGTTGTAATCGACGTAGTCACGGCTCCATTCAGTAGGAGTAACACCATCGATCTTCTCTCCATGTTTTCCGAGTTTCCCTTCCTTGACCAACTTTTTCTTTTGTAATGCCATTGGACCAAGGCCCCAGCGGCGAGGGTAAGTATCTCGCTCCATGATGCATCGCTTCACTTTCGCGACAACGCCGTGATCACATGTTGCGAGCTCGACCGTGGACATCTGAGCAATCGCGAGAGCAATCGCTTCTCCTGCTCGGACGTCAATATATACTTAATTATCAAGTAGTTGATTGCTACCTTTCGTCGTCATGAGGACGACATCTTCATTGACAGAGATATCGGCCTCATACCGAAGGAGGCCAGGTATCATGAGTTTCGCTCCGTAGCACACTGCGTTGACCGCACTATCTTTCACCACAATACGCTTATAACCAACCAATAAGCTCTCGAGAGGTCGGATGACCCGCCGAAGGTACGACTCTGTGAAGCACTGAAGTGTCAGCCTAAGATACGGAGTAATAATTTGCGCCTACCATCGCGGGTGTTATCATACATCCACTGCGCATCCAACACATCGTGCATAGTCACAATATCATCATTTTCTGACATGGCACCGCTTCGTACTCGCCTTAGCTCCTGCATGTGACCGCCGACGCCAAGTAAAAGACCAAGGTGAACGCATAACGTCCGAATGTAGGTGCCAGCTTCACACGACACCCAAAATACGGCAAGATTGCGCTTCTCGTCAAATTCCAAGAGCTTGGATTCATAGATGGTACGTATGCGCAATTGACGCTTCACGGCAGATATGAGGGGGGGTCGTTGGAAAAGTGCACCACTTAGGGTCTGAAGGGCGCGAGGAAGGGCAGTGGGATTCGGGAGGCTGGAGTGTAATCGCAGAACACAAACATACTCTTTTCCTGAATACCAGTCAGTTGCGTGGTTAAAGGTTAAGGAGGATACCTGCGGACCTGCCCCTTGTTGGGATTTAACCAGACGCGTTGCTCGGTCAATACAGACAATCAGACAGCCTGTCACCTTTGGGTCCAGAGTTCCACTGTGACCGGTTTTTTCTACTCGCAATATCCGCCTGAGCCATGCGACGACCTCATGCGAAGAAGGGTTTGACGGTTTATCTAGGTTGATGACACCAGACCTAAGAAAGGGGGGGATGAGATTTAGACGAAGACAAGAGTGGAGCTGAGAAAGTACTTGATATAGCTGGAGATATCACGCTTGAGAGGACTACTCCCGGATGGAATGGGGGTGAAATGACTTGAACGGACGAGCAGTTTGTCGTAATTTTTCAGTAGTAAAGGCCATTGGGAAGTATCAAGTTTAGGTTGTGAGGATTCGGACTTGATGGAGTAGTCCCCCTCCCTCTGCACAGAGGCGACCTGTTCGCGGGTTAGCGATGAGGCCATATGTTTTGGATATGTTTCTCTGAGAAAAGCCGGAGATTCACTTGGGCATCATGTGAGAGGATCTCTCCTTTTCTGATGATTATGTCAGCCACCCGATCGTGGGAATACGACTGTACAGTTTTAATGTCATCATCATCATCATCGAGGTTAGCACCAAACAATATCGATCCTTGAAGCGTTCGAACGCGAAGCCCCTCGTCAAGATGGTCAGTCCAGGCAACGCTTTGCTGAGTTACCTTCTCAGTAGGCTCACGCCTTGATGCTTTAGCCTGCCGCCGCAAAGACCACGTCTGCGAAACACAAATTCATTATCGACTACTCTCGTCCCGCCACTGACGGTGTCTTCGACGGCGCTGACTTTGAAAAGTTCCTCCACGACCGCACCAAGCTTGAGGGTAAAACTGGGCAACTTGGTGACAATGTCAAGATAACGCGCGATGGTGGAGTATCTTATCACACGCCATGACTGTCTAGCTGATCCCCTCTGTAGCAAGCAACAAAATCATCGTCACGTCCAATGTTCCTTTCTCAAAACGGTACCTTAAGTATTTGACAAAAAAGTTTTTGAAGAAGAACACCTTGCGCGATTGGATTCGAGTCGTTGCATCTTCAAAAGACGTTTATCAACTCCGATTCTACAACATTGCGTACGTGTCCACTTCTTCATGCGTCGTCTGCTGTCTATTCACAGTCATGATTGCGCAGCCGTGATGGCGACGACGAAGACGAGGAGTGATCTTTCACAGTCAGTCTATGACCATGTATCCTATTCTACCTACATCCTTCCGGAAAATATGATATGGGTTCAATAGATCTCAACCAGTTTGCCTTCTGTACCAATATAATGACAACATCTTCAGCTGCGCAATCTTGACAAGGTACTTGGTATTTTACTGTCCATCAATTGGTATGACTGTCCAATCATCTAATCACCATCTTCGTGCTTGCGGACTGCTCGATCTCTGTTTCCAGCTTTGTACTACCCAACGCAGCCATTGCGAGCTTATGCCATTGGATTTGTGACTCCGTCAAAGGTTTTCCTCGGAATTGCTGCGCCAAAATGCTGCTCAGTTGAGTCCGCAGAATCTTCATGGCTATGTTAGCTCTAGGCGCTAGACGATACTTGACCTTTCGATCTACGATCGCCGTATCTGACATGAGCTATGTATCCTCCCCTTCAGTAAACATGCGATGCAGTGCGTAACCTTCCAAAATAAAAGACAGACCTTGAAGTCACATTCGCCGCACAACAAGAGGATGGCTAGGTCATCGGTCGGTGCAGTCTCCCAAGCATACAACTTCTTCGACTGCCTAAGCTTCAGTGAGTATGTTTATCCATGCAACGCCATGCCATGACATACATGAGAGTGAAATAAACCAAATAATTGACAGCTAGATCTTTTGGTTTTCTCCGAAAATTGACCGACGAAGGATGGAAGAAGGCTGTCTGATTGTTCAAAAGTGTGCGCATTTGGAGTCCATTCGTAACGTCAACACAAAGGAGCTTTGGGTATAACCCGGAGAGTAGAGCAGCATTGACGATGGCGAGATCGTTGCTGTTGCTGTCCAATTCAGGAGGGACCGTGACAAACCGATATCGATTGCGTCCAAACCGAGCACTGGCCCGACGATGAGCCACTTAGCATAGAACGAACGCTCAAGACGTACCGGCTCAGCTCCTTCACGAATTCCGTATCCACGCAGACGAAAGAAGAATCAATCAAATAACTAGAACAGAAGTGTCAGAGACACGAAGTCCATCGGATGCAGGTTGCCAACCCAAGGAACTGCTGACGTAGTTCTTCAATTTGCAAGAGGTTTTCGTGACTGAGGAAATTCTTCCGACAGAACTTGTGGGCAAATCCTCGGTTAGCAGACCTTCGCCAAGCTGCAAACGCGGCATGAATTGTCAAGAAGTCTGAATTATCTGCATCTTTCCGCGTGAGACCCTGGTGGAGGTTCAGGAAACGCATCACCCACTAATGCGGAATGAGTTCTTCGCGCTATCGGCCTCTGCCTCCATGCCAGGAGGCGTTACAAATGGTGATTTTGAGCTCAATGCTGCTGCGATAGTCAACGCAGGATCGAGACAACGAAATACCACAGCTATTAAGAGGAATTTTCCGAGGTGAACCTCTGTGGGTAGCTTGCTAAGTAATCGACCCATAGGAGTGATATCTTCTGCGGGTGTCAGAGCTCGCACCTGGACATGCTCAGTCCTCTACGTGGAGTAGAGTTCGTCAGAATTTTCGTACCTCAACCAAGGCTGCGACAGCTCTCTGAACATTTATTGGCGTAGGGGGGTCCAACGCATGACAAAGGACGTCTTCGATCGACGCTCCAATCTTTACCTTCATAGTCTTGATGCGCAAGGCAAGATCCGATAGACTCAGTCGCATCATTTCCGGAAGAGGGTGTTCCGCAAGCTGCACATACTTGTTAAGCCACATCCCGCCGAGGTATTAGGTTGCACTTGCCAGGGTATCATGACGCTGCTTGGTGAACAGATGAAAGCATATTCCATTCTGGACTCGGCCCGCTCGCCCTCTTCGCTGGGCTGCATTACTCTTGGCAACGAATGTTTCCACTAAGCGGCTCAATTGACGCTTTTCGTCGAACCTGAGTAACTGTCAGTCCCGTGTCAATGTTGCATAAGGCGCAGATACATGATCTCTCGCTGTTTTCCGGTGTCAATAACACAAGTGATATCAGGAATTGTGATGCCTGTCTCTGCAATGTTTGTTGCTGAAAGAGGGGAGGTCAACTTAGGCCGTCAACACAACGATGCGATGGCGGTGTACCAACGACTATCTTCCTCATTCCGGCGGGAGGTATGTCAAAGACAGCGTTTTGGTTCTCGCTTGAAAGAGTAGAATGCAGCGGATAGACACGGAATAGCGATTCCTGTCCAAAAAGGGGGTGATCAGAAAGAAGATCGCTCACTCGACGAATTTCGGCCAGGCCAGGCATAAAAATCAAGACCGCGGAGGAAAACGAAAGGAGTGATTGGTCTTTGAAGCATAGGCGCTCGAGTAACCGAACAACCAGATCATGAGGGATTACACGCTCGTCGAGGAGTTCGACAGTTCGTTCCGTCAGGGGAGAATAGCGTTTTTCCAGTAAAATCGGTACTTTAAAATTAGATTCGTTTTCAAGTAACGTCGTATCTTCGTCTTCGTCGATCACTGTGGACTCGTCCCAGTCTGTACGGCTCTTGCGCTGGTAGAATTTGCCATCCCCTGGAGAAAGGTAAGTGAGGTTCTTGTCCTGTTGGTAGTATTGACATGAAACCCACGTCGTTTCGCATAAGGTGAGTCTTCGGATATTGACCAGCCAGTGTGTTCAATCGCATCCTCAAGGTACAGGGTGTCTACAGGGAAAGTCCGACCTGGAACGTGGATTATCGGGCAGCCCTCGAAAAAACTTGATATCTTGTCCGAATCTACCGTTGCAGACATGAGGATTACCCTATTGAGACCCCTGAGATCGGAGCAGTACGAGAAGCGCAACCCTCGTACCTTAGATCGGGACGCAGCGGCAACAGAGACTTGAGTACAACGAGAAGAAAATCCGACTCGATAGTGCGTTCGTGAACCTCATCGATGATTATGTGCTGGTTTTGGACCATTATACCGATCCGCCACATGGAATAACATGAAGAGATAGATCACACTCACCGTTACTTCGTCAAATGCTGTACCTTGATCGCCATGTCCGGAGCCACGTTCTAGCATTCTCAGTGCGATGCCGGTGGTGATGTAGGTCAAGCGTGTATTTTTTGTGGTATTGCTTTCCAAACGAATGGCGTAACCAACCAGAGAACTCAAAGTGCCAACTGCCCCAGGGGGATCCCCCAGTTCACGTGAGACCCGCTGCGCAAGCGAAACCGCAGAAATACGACGGGGTTCCGTGCAATATATCTTGCAAGACTGACCCCGCAAGAGCTGGTCTTCGAGGATGAAGGCAGGTACTTGAGTAGATTTCCCACTGAGATGGACGTCAATGACGACTTTAAGCCTGCGTAATTCGTGCGTACCATCCTGTCTCACCGCAAAGCACAAGAATCTGAGCATTTTCCAACGTCGAAACAATGTCTTCACGATATTTTGCTATGGGTAAGGAGTTCCGGTGGGTCTAACGTATTTTATGTTATCGTTCTCTTATGAGATAAGAGAAATACTGACCAGCATTTCTTGATAAGCCGGCCTTGGCTGGCGTGATCTGAAATCTGCAATGAGTTGTTCGTAATTCACTCCAATGTTCCGCGGAAGAGTTGGCATCTGAGAAGCGCCTTTGGTCTCAGGAACTGACCCAGGTGTTACCTGGGTTTTCTAAACCGAGTTGAAGGTCACAAATGCTCGAATTAAAAAAAAATAACTCACATCTCTATTGGTATCGATCTTTAAGCCAACAATACTCCATAACTTAGTCCAGATCTCTCGATTTATACGACCCTCTCTAAGTTTCCTATCTGCTTCTAGCTCGTCCCACAAGTCTCTGAAAACCGGAGGGAACAGTCTGAAGAACGTGTTCCCAACAGGTCCGTTCATTGACCCAGCAGCAAAGCCTTCCGTAGGAGTGAACAAAAGCGCGTGGAGCGCGACGGTAGCAATGTACTGTTCTGCCTGTGACTCTTCATGACAGGCAATGTCTTCCATCTTCCACTCGTCCATTTTACGGCCACCCCACAACACCCGGACTCCAGAGCGCTTCGCGCGGCTATGCCCAGATAGGCTGCTGAATGTAACCGCAGCGTATCGGTCAACCTTGGATACATATTCCAAGAGTACGACCCGTGGTAGCTTCCCTCCGCTCTGCTTGTGGAATGACATGTCTTTGACGGAAATCATTGTTCCTCGAGGACCTTCGACTTCAGATGGGGCATCCAGAATCTCAAGCAGCCCCCCAGAAGATTCGTCATCTTCCTGGTCAAACAGGTCAGGCTGTAGTTCTGGCCCGGGGGGTATCGCGACAGTCATCGGGACATTAGGGCTTTGGGGGCTTCTCGGCCGGGTAGGTTCCACAGAACCGCGAAGCTTTGCCTGAAGGAGTTGAGCATGTGCCTTTTCGAGTTCAGAGCGATACAGTCGTTCGGCATCCCTTTCATCAAAGAAGTAGTGTGACTTCACACTCCGCATTTTTTCCTCTAGAAGACTTGCGGCATCCGATCTTTGCCGCTGGGACGAGTTACTTGTCTTGAGGTTTACAAGCTGCAATTTTATTCGAGCATATTCCAGGTTAGGATCGTCGAGCTCTGGAGAGCTATGATCTGATGAGGGGCTACCCGGGTTGACGCCAGTCGATACCCCTTCCAATGGCAGCGTTTGGTTCCCATTATAAGAATTGTGCGATGAGAGAAGGGGAGATGCATTCATCCCCATTTTTGTGGAGTTCGAAGACTCTGATTCAAGTAACTTTGCTGGGTATTCCGGATCTGGGGTATCGGTTGACTTGGGCAGATCACCGGGAGCTTCGTCTTGGTGATGGATAGAGTCAAGCTCTGCGGGGTCTTGGATTCGAGACACGTACTTATTTCGACTTCGTTATCGGGGCAATGGACAACAAGCTAATGACACGTGAGCAAGACAACGCAATTGCCGTGATGTCTGGACTGACCCAGTCTAAGGCCTCATCGAGTTCGATACCGGACACGGAACGCAGACATTGCTCCACCCAATCTTCGGAAAAGCCAAGCCTGCGTAGAATACCATATGTCACTGCGAGACGGGTGGCGGCTTTCTCCTTAGTGTGGTCGGTATGATGCCGCGCTAAGAATCGTGGGATTGAGTCGAAGCGAACGAACGCAAAAGAAAATGAACGACTTCTGGACGTTTCTTCTTGAAGGTGGAGACGTAGAATCTCTTCAACCAACACGGGATCAACTTCTACAGTGTTGAACCCTCTGGAGATACGCTTATCTACCTCAATCGCCTAGTGTGCGGGGTTAGGGTTCGAGGGGTAAAGACAGGAAGCCGGGGGAACACGCCTTGATGGTCCTCGATATCTCTTTCTCTGTTTTCTCCTGGTACTTGTCGACCATGATCTGCAAAAACTGCTGTTCATCCTGTTCAACACCAAACTTCTCCGAGTCTCGTAGAACGCCCCGAAGAGCAGCCTGATGATCTGCCGAGGCCTCGGCGGCTTCGGTCACATCAGAGGAGGGTGCTTCGCCAGCCGATGGCGCAATCTCGTCTGCCTGGATGGCTTTCTTGGGTATGGATGTGGTTGCGAAGCCACGGGCGACGGGCTTCAACTGCGTCTTCCTTTTCTTAGGCATCGGGAAAGAAGAGTTGAAAGATGGATCGAATAGGATCTTGCCAGTTCCTGGTATGATCTCAAAGGGATGCGTGATGTTAAGTGAAAAGAAATTGCAAGAGATTCATATGGACAGTGATCATGATCTACATGCAGTGCCGCGTTCTTGCCAGTCACGGTGACTCCAAGTGGCTCATCTCGGAACTTGATATGAGCCCTCGACCGTCGTAGTTTTGAAATCCGACACTCCAGGAGTAAAATAGGATAGATATTAAAGACATGTACAATACAAGGCGATACAAAATGCATGAACTACTCTACAGATGAGTCTGCGGACGAATGAAAAAACGAACAAATCGAGATAAACGCAGATCATTCAACCTGAACATCTATCCCAGACCCAACGTCGTTGGCACCCTCCGCCTTCCTCTTGCCAGCGGCTTTCCCTCCAGTTTTGCGGGGTCGTGGACCCCCCGAGGAGTTTCCACCTTTGCGCTTCTTTCCCTTGTTTGGTGGTGCCGCGGTACCATCTTCTTCCCCTTTATCCGCGGTTACATTGCCCTGGATGGCAAGGTGCCCAAAGAAATCGTCGCCTTCGTCGTTCCATAGGTCTCGAACGGCATCATTGCCGGTGCTTGCAGACCCAGCACCGGGTCGCTTGCCAGATTTTTTGGAGGGGAGTCCTGGTCCATTCGTGTTGTCAATGTTGGCCAGTTGTTCGTCATTCAATAACAATTGAACAATCTCGCTGGGCTTGGCCACATCGGTAAAGTTTTTGTTCCCAACAACAATGTCTTGGACCTAACAGAAAGTCAGAAATGCAATCAAATTAAAGGAAGCAATCCACTCACATCTTTCTTGACACGCGCGAGTTGAATGATGCGTTCGTCGATCGTGCCTTTGGTAATGAGGCGGTAGACGGTCACTTGGCGAGTCTGACCCAAACGGTGTGCACGGTCCATAGCCTGGGCATCATTGGACGGGTTCCAGTCATGGTCGTAGAATACCACAGTATCCGCAGCTGTAAGGTTGATACCGAGACCACCAGCACGAGTACTGAGCAAGAACACGAATATGTCCGGTCTAGAGACGAAACTAAGCCTGCGGAACAAACAACGTACGAAACACGGACCTCGTTTGCCAATCTATCACCATATCCCTTCGGTCTTCGAGTTTCGAGGATCCATCCAGACGCAGATACTTGTATTGCCGATATATTAGATACTCTTCCATCAAATCCATCATGCGAGTCATCTGGAAGTAGATCAAGACTCGATGATCGCCTGCCTTGAGTTCCTGCAACAACATATCCAAACGTGCAAGTTTGGCAGAATCATAAACGAGTCGTTTTGCTTCTGGAATCTGCATGCTGGATTGTGGCAATTGGTCGGAGGGAGCACTGCAAACCAGCCCTGCAGCTGGAATCATCGGAACGAGGTCATTATAAAGGGTACAGGCGGCGGGAGATTCCTGGAGTTCGCGCGAAAGACCAAACATGGCTATTGACTCCACGGGTGCTTCCAGAACTCGATTCTGGTATTCAATGAAAGAGCGGTTTGTGCACGTCATAGATATTGGCGGTGCGACCACAGCGGGGACGAACCACCTCAGACCGGGTCGAGACAGACATGACTCTTGCCAGGCAGAGGAGGATATTCCTTTAAGGTCGAGGTTATAAAGCTGATACGACAAAAATGGGAGGGGAGGGGTTTTGGTATCGGATGCAGTGTAACTAGTCTCCCTGTACAAAAGATCAGTTTGTTTTCCTTTCAAATCAATATATTTACCCCAACACGGTGGACTGTTCGATAATCCTGTTTTCTTGCTGCAATTCCACTAACCGATTGCGGATAAAGGGTGATACTTGAAGGTCGTGAACCTCTGCTGGACCTTTGTTCAAGAGACGCAGAAATGCAAAAGCAGGGGACTCTGAAAATAGTGGTGAGTGTAATCTATGCGGAGAGCGTTATATGGACAATACCTTCAATTTCGTCGTACATCGACTGATATATCCTGTCTGTGGACCATATATTGAAAAGGTTACGTGCACAGAGCCTGCGTGAACGAGGTCCAGGTTTTACCGATGGAATATCAACGAGGCCGCCATCCAGATATAACAGTTCAGGGACCTGATATTCGATTGGGTTTCGCGTCGAGTAGGGCACGAAAATCAGGTCTCCTTCGCGACCGAGTGGTCCTGACCGACCGAAGTGGGCGAACGAGAAAGGTGCCATGACATCCGCGCGTTCAAAAAGCTCGGGGTGGTTGCAAACCTGTCATCGTTGTAAGCCCGTGGTAGTCTGGAAAGAATTGAAATCACAGACCTTGCGGAATTGCATGACCAGGTTCATCAACGAGCGAGCCGAATCGGCGTCACCAATGTTCGCCGCCTTTTCCAGAAGGTCGGCAACGGAGACATTAGCAAGAAGCGCACGGTACAATGCCCGTTGTCGTGAGCTAAGATCTACATAGATATCTATTTCAATCTTTCCAATGGTAATGTCAGTAACGTTGATTCAATACGATCTAGCAGACATGCCTTCTCGCTCAATTCATTCTGCACATGTCGTTTTACACGACGAAGCATGAATGGCTTCAAAATCATATGCAGTCGCCGTAGTTGATGTTCATTCAACTTGCTGCCCTTGTTTTCAGCGGCATTTTCAATGTCTTTCGAGAACCATTCGTTGAATTCATCGTGAGAGTCGAAGAGGCTTGGCATGATGAAGTGCAGGAGCGCCCAAAGCTCTACCATTGTACCATTGTGTTTAGTGCGGGGAGAGTACATGTATTGCAAAAAAGCCGACCTTGCATGGAGTTTTGAATCGGAGTGCCGGTGAGGAGCAATCGATTCCTACACTGGAAACCTAGAAGTGTCTTCCACCGAACGCTCGATGCGTTCTTGATGTTTTGGGCTTCGTCCAGAATCATGTATTGCCACTTGACTCTTTGGAAGTACTGTTGGTCTTGGGTAACCTGGGAACGTGTAAGCAACACATACGATATAGGAGATCTATTTGCATTAATTCACCAACTGATAACTCGTGATGAGGATGTGGAATGGGGCATCCTTGTTGTAGCTGATTTCCTTTTTGCTCCAAAACTTTCGTAGAGTTGCGCGATCCTTGACATTCCCCCAGTACGGTAGTGCCTTGAGACTCGGAACGAATCGAGTGATTTCTTGTTGCCAGTTGTGCAACGTAGATGCAGGAGCAACGACAAGAAATGGACCCCATATGTCATGTACCTCGGCAAGATAGGCGAGCAGGGAGATCGATTGCACTGTCTGGATGATAGTTCGTGCCTGAGTGTTACGGACATTGAAAGGGACAGGGAACAACTACCTTTCCAAGACCCATTTCATCTGCAAGGATGCCATTGATGCCTTGCTCGTACAATGTCGCGAGCCAATTGAGACCCTTTAATTGGTATTCCTTTAACTGAGCCATGAGCATCCTCGGCTGCTTGATGGTTAATGGCCCAGTCAGAGAAGTTGGGTTTTGGAAGTTGAGCTCATCCGAGTCAACTACCGCGGGATTCAGTAAACAACATATGTAGAAACGGACGACTGCTTACGGTCCACAAGTGGGGCTGCAGGAGGTCCTGTTTCATCGTCATCATCCCGAATGTGCGCCTGAGCCTTCGCCAATTGGAGTGCCTCATTTGTTTTGCGTTCAAGAGCAGCCCGGGTATCAAACTGTTGTGCGCGTTGCTTGGCAAGTGCGATGGCCTCTTGGGCGTTATGACGGGCATGGCGATGAAGATTAGTTTGGTCCTCTGAAGCAGAACAATCAATCCGAAAAAGTATCGCATGAAAACACAAGAGCTAACCGTCGTCAAAGTCAATTTCTCTCAGCGAGGTCGGATCGATGTCTGCTAGATCTGCACCGGCAGGAGCTGCCGACGATTGCAGGGCATCCCCCTGAACTTCGGCAGCTAAGGTTGCGAGAGGATGAGCATTTGAATCATCCTCGAACGACCGCGGCAACGTACTTTTCAGCTTGTTGCCCACGAAATGGCTATAAAGCTCGGTTTGACTGATCAAAAATTCGAGTTTCCGTGCCTGACGTGCTGCCTCGCGCTTCTCTTCCTCAATCTTCGCTCGGTCAATGGCTTCCTTTTGCTCTCGTTTCCGCACGTCTCTCTCTTCCCGCTCATTCTTTCTCCAGAAAACAAGCATTTCACGCATTAGACGCTTTGCTTTCGCTTGCACATCTTTGTTGGCTTTTGCAGTGCGTGTGAACGGTCGGCGTGCCTGCATAGAGGACAGCATCGCAAGTCGTTTGACCTGACTCTGTCTGGCTTGGTAACCCATTGCGGCGTACTTGTACACCTGCTAGCACGTTAGAGCTGTCATCATATAGGACACTAACAATATACCTTGGCAATATCCCTTCTTGCGATGTTTGTCCAGACTTTCCTTTGCGCCTCCTCTAGAGATTTGAGACGCTTGGCCATCGCACTGTCGTCAACTTTTTTCGCTCGTTTGAGAGGTGGCACCACCTCATCGAGCTCGTATACAACGGTTGAAGTGACCGTCAGAGCCGGCGATGCCGGCCGGGATGCAGATGGTGTGGCATCACCGGCAACCGAACCGGCGACTGAACCCAGACCCGACTGTCCAACACCATCTGGGTAGTGCCCATCGTGCTTCTTCCTCGCTGCGGACTTCTTGCGACCTCTCGGAGTGAGCGACGATGTCGCGGTACTTTCAACGCTCTGTTCCCTAAGTTGAGACACCTTTCCTTTGCCTTTCGATTTCACAGCCTTGACAGGAGACGTCGACGCCTCGTTCACCGTTCTCTCGAACTCGTCTGCGATCGCCGATGCGTCCTGGTCTACTCTCCTCTTCTTGTTTGCTGGTTTGTCTTTTCTGACGGCGGCGGTCGGCATATCAAGATCGCTGCTTGCATCTGACACCGCACCGTTCGCGGGACGTTTGGGTGGATCCCTTCGCTTGGTCCTCGGTCGTGACCCAAGAAGTGATTCTTCCAACTCTCGGGCCGCCGCCTCCGCACCAACATTGAACGTTCTACACAGTGAGACGCGATCATATTCGTTTGAATCACCTGCATAATCAAAGAGGGCGGAATCTGGTGGAGGTGAGGGGTGGAGGGTGGACAGGAGATCCTCGTCAACAGAAACGGGAAGTATGGGTGGAGGCGACGGAGGAGGGGGAGGAATCCGTGCAATCCGGGACACGTAATGTCTCGACAGTGTGACCGCCGTGGTGGAATTGCGTTCCTGCACAAATCATGAGAAATGGCTATTTGGAAACGTTATATAGTTTTCACCAGGACGCTGGCCTCGAACCATGACTCAACCTGGCGCTGGCGTTTGTGCGTCTCAATGATATAATCACTGAGCTCACCAATCCATACCTCCTCGCAATCCGACAGGTCCGAGGATATAATGCGACGGTCTTCGTCAGTCTGGTGATGGTCAGCAACAGCCGGGAATACGTCAGTGCTATCTGAAGGAGAATTCTCTTGACGAGCAGCCTTGGAGCGAGGGGGGTTTCTTCGGAGTCCAGGCTAGCCGGGTGAGAGTGATCGTGTTTGGTCTCGTATCAAGGTGCAATCAAAGAGAGAGGACGTACACGTCTTGAGCCAGGAGGTTGATAATCCGGGTCGTCATCTACTGCCTTCTTCCGTTTCTTGGAGGCATGTTCGTTTTCACCTTCCTTGTAATAAGCGCCGACAGAACCTTCCAGCGGCTCGGGGGGGCCGGAAGGAGTTGCACCAAGCTCGCGCTGAGGGTAATAGTTTCCACCGGGACCCAGCGGAAAGATGTCGCCCTGGACATAGTTGCCTGAATAAGGGTCCCATCCGCCTGCGCCCTGATAAGAGACAGCTTGGTACGTATAGCCGCGAGGGGGCGGTGGATGGTCTCCGACTGGACTCTGGCTCTGGTGGTGTTGCCGGGAATGAACAGGAGAGACGGGGGCGGGGTTAGAGATGGGAGACATGTCGGGCAACGGTGTGTCGATGGCGGAGGCGCGCGGGGGACCGGAGGGGGCGGCACGAGCGGGAGGTGGTGGGTCGTTGAGAATTCGGCTGAGAGACATGGCGCAGAAAGGGAGTGAGAGATAAGACAAGAGAAAGAAAAACCGGGGAAAGCCAAAGCGAGAAGCGTTGGGGGAAAAAGAAGAGCAGCGAACGGGTTATGCCAGCGAGCGTCGCGATGGGATGTGGCCGACGTGACGGGGGACGTTGTCGGGGGCGATTCTGCGGGTTGGAAGGGGGGAGAGCGCTGTTGGGGACGGCGAGCTCGTTGCTGTGGTGGGTGTCAAGAGCACAAGAGAGGGCGATGGCGGGAAATGCGCAGGTATTTCGTTTTGTTGGATTTACTTAGCTCGCATCGGTACACTGCCAAATTCGGAAACTCGGTCAACCCCCCCTCGCCTGCGATTCTTGGCGGACGAGCCGGGCTCACACCAAGTACAACGTCTACCAACAACATCCTATTCCACCCAGGTGCTACACAGTCGCTCTCTAAGGCTCGTCGGGATGGAGCATCAGCTCCGGCCGCACTTTCTCGTCAAACTCCTCTGGCGTCAAATACCCAAGTGCCACTGTCGCCTCCTTCAATGTCGTTCCCTCTCTGTGTGCCTTCTTGGCGCACTTCGCGACGTCTGGAGCTTGCCGGTTAGCAAAAACAGAATGCACATAGATAGAACACTCGCTGTCGTAGCCGAGGTGGCTGTTGAGGATAGTGGCCAACATCAGACTCTCATTCAACAGATGGTTGATGCGCTTTTCGTTTGCCTGAATTCCGACCACACAGTTCTTGGTGAAAGAACGTGATGCTAGACACTCGGCATGGGGGCTGAGTTCACCAGATGATAGCTCCACGACGCACCATCGGAGAGGAGCCGTATGCTCTGCAGCACGTTCTTGATGATGACAGGCTTGAATACGTTCAACTAGATGAAACAGGTCACCATTGGGGTCCGCAGAATCGATGCAGAGACGGTGTACCTCGAATTGGCCGCTGGCGCCTGCCACGCTCACAGCGGTCTGGTTACCCATAACTTGTGCGGCGACCATTGTGACTGCCTCGCACTGCGTGGGGTTGACTTTGCCAGGCATGATGCTGCTACCCGGCTCGTTTTCAGGGAGATTCAACTCGCCGAATCCGCAGCGAGGACCAGAGCCAAGGAAGCGGATATCGTTAGCAATCTTCATCAAGGAGCAAGCAATGACGTTGAGAGCACCATGAGCCTCGACAAGGGCATCATGACTGGCAAGGGCCTCGAACTGTCACGACGTCAAACGATTGACCCAATGATCGACCAAGTCACCTACCTTGTTCGGTGCAGTCTTGAATTCCAGACCGGTGATCTTTGAAATTTCAGCGGCAACTTTGACGTCAAAGCCTTTTTTGGTGTTCAAGCCCTGTCGGGCGCGTCGAACGACAGAACAGACTGCAACAAGGGGCCGAACTCACGGTCCCTACTGCGGTCCCGCCTTGGGCGAGGAGGCTCAAGCGAGGAACAACTGCCTTGACGCGCTCGATTCCGTTATCGATTTGTTGAACGTAGCCACTGAATTCTTGACCGAGGGTCAGGGGAGTTGCATCCTGTGAGGACGAGAAGTCGAGTTTTGAGTGGATTCGATGGCAAAGCATGCGTACCTGCAGGTGTGTTCGTCCGATTTTGATGATGTCCTTGAATGCATCGACCTTGGCTTGGAGAGCATCTCTAAGTTCTGTGAGCGCGGGGAGTAAAGAGTGGTGGATCTCTGTCACAGCTGCGACATGCATGGCTGTTGGGAATCTATATCCATTCGGTGAGTGGGAGCAAGGGAGGAAATGTGAAAAGAACTTGCGTGTCATTGCTGCTCTGACTCATGTTGACATGGTCATTTGGGTGTACTGGATTCTTGGAGCCCAGGATGCCGCCGAGCAACTCAATAGCACGATTGGAAATGACCTTTTTGCAGCAATTGAGAGGGGGATCTGAAGTAAATGGAAGTGTCTAGCTAGCCTCATTAACGTTCATGTTGCTTTGAGTACCGCTTCCGGTCTGGAACACGACGAGGGGGAAGTGGTCGATAAGCTTGCCGGAGATGACCTGGGAGAGAAGGTGAGTGAGAGAGGAGGGGGGAGGGATGGGGTGACGTGCATCGTCTGCCGCTTTCTGTATGGCGTCACCGACTTTTGGATCCATGCCATAGCTGACGTTGATAACGGAGGCTGCTTTCTTGAGGACGCCGAAGGCTTTAATGAGCGGAGGTGGGAGTCTCTCTGTGGGACCACCGATGTCGAAGTTCTGGAGTGAGCTGTGAATTGGATGAGTGGGAGGCGAGGGAGAATGTGAAGGGGTATGTGCCGTTGTGTCTGGGCGCCCCAGTAACGATCTGCAGGGACTTGGAGGTCGCCGAAAGTGTCACGTTCTTGTCTGTAAGACTGGGGGGGCCATGGTGAGCGCACACCGGGAAGGAGAAGGAGACGGATACCATGAGACGGGTGGAGGTAGAGAAGAGCTGGATATGATATCAGAGCTGGAGAAGAATCACGTGGGGATGGTACAGACCTGGGTAGAGCGTCGGACGACGGGGAGCATGGCGGAGAGGAAAGAAAATGAATCGTACGTGTTCCGAAATCCCCCGCCGTGCGTGCGACTACTCATCCAGGTATTTTTTTACTTGACGTTGTCCGTACTTTGAATGCGGCACATTCACGTGATTCTTGCGAGGTATCTCTGTCTCCCCTCATATGCTCTCGTCGCACCGTCTCAGTTCCCGATAGCATCCCTCTCATCGCAGTACTGTGCTACACGATGTCGTCCGTCGCATCCCAACTCGTCCTCCATCCATATGTTTCCCAGTCCATCAAGTACGGCGGAACCAACCTAGGCAGAGACAAGGTATGTCCCCCTTCTCTCCATGCAGCTTATTCCCATTCCCTCTCTAGCTTTACCGCACCATACAGTACCTCTCCCGTTTCCTCACCTGGTTCTTCCTCTCTCGCGGTAATAAGGCAGAGGCCACTCGCTGGAATGCTCTCAAGAACCATCTCGCTCTCGGTCGAAAGCGTGAGTGCGCTTTCATACCTCCCCACCCCGAGCCTAATCCACCCCGCAGTCATGCGTCTTGGAAAGCCTCTCGAACACCTTCAGGCGGCCCTCCGCGCAGCCCAATCTCCCACTGAACTAGGCGAACAGCTTGCCACAATCAGTCGGCAGCTTGCATACTTTGGGTACCTCTCCTATGATGCCATCGTTTGGGTGAGTCTCCTTCAATGTACTGATAGACGAGTCTCGACATCCGCTCTCCATCTTCCAGGCAAATGCAGTAAAACTCATCAACCTCAAGCCCTCCACCACTCAGAGAGTCGCTTCCATCTCAAACCGGTTCTGGCTGTCCGGAATTTTACTGAGCATTACACATGGTCTGCTCAAGGTCAGGAATCTCTTCGGTGCATGACGAATTTCTACTTCAACACCGACTTGTAGGCCGGCCGTCTTGCCCAAGAGGCTAAGAAGCTGCGTGCTTCCGAATCTTGGGGCGAGAAAGACCTCGGGGACGTGACACAGCGCGAGGCGAGACTGCTTGCTCTCGAAAAGTGTGCAGATATTCTCAATTCTGTTCTCTTGGGCTGATCACGGCACAGAATGCGTGCGGATACGCGCTACCAGTTCATCGTCGACGTCTTGGACATCTGGATACCAGCATCCACACTCGGCCTCGTGAACGTCAATGATGGCATCGTAGGCCTTGCAGGGTGAGTCATGATCCATCATCCTTTGTTCGTCATTTCGAGCTGACCCTTCTCAGACTCATCTCCTCCGTCATGGGAATGTATGCTCAATGGGTGGCAGTGAATGGCCCCAAGTGAGGATCGTCGCGACCATTCAACACCTGCTCGTGTACACACTAATTTACGTTTGCCTTTTCGTGTGCTCGATGTAATTTACTCGTCTTCGTTCTGATCCTCGAGCAATGAGCATTATGCATCATGGCTTTCTTGTGCCTTCATGGTCTGCAAGCTGGATTAAAACTGTCCAAAAAGGCTCGTCTTCACGGTGGGACCACATTCCTGTCTCGTAGACGGAGGTATTCCTTGCGCACTACTTCCATGGCCTCTGGGCCGGTACTGTAGTGAATTGAAACAGGTCATTTGCCCATCAAACGATATGATGGTATGGGAAACATACTATTGAAGCATGCACTCTTGCAACGACTTGTACTTGTCTCTGCAGGTCCACGCAACTGAGAGCGTGCGCCCTTGGGCACACTGCGCAAATTCTGGGGAGCGTCAGAAAAAAAAGGTAGATTGAGTGGGAGAAGTACCTTTGACTACTGGATCACACTCCTTCAAGGCGCGCGCCTTTGTGGTTTTTAGGAGGGTCTCCTCCTCCCTTCGCGAGAGGGCATTCATACAGAACAATTTAAAGTCGTACCGCGGGAACTTGGTTTGCATAGCTTGGCACGATTACCAACCTCAAGCCCCCTCGTCGTTTATTCCGTTAGAGATGGTGACCCAGGCTCTCAAACCCTTCTTTCGCCATTCTGGTGTCTCTTGGACCCAAGCTCGGTGTTTGGCAACACCCTCGTCTGTCACCCCTCCCAAAGCGAAACCCAGTTTCAGTCATCTGCTGGACAATGGACCTTCTCTGGACGAATTCATATCGGGTGAGCCTGTACAAAGAGTGGTGCTGGGAAATACAAAGGGGCAAGCATCTCATAAACCATGTTGACGCCCTGTAACCTGATGTTCTCCCAGCCCTCGGCTTCCAGAGTTTCTGAAGACCAAAATACCATCCGGGGATTCTTTCCATAGGATCAAGAAAGATTTGAGGGGCCTTAATCTTCACACCGTGTGCGAAGAAGCTCGTTGTCCGAACATAGGAGATTGTTGGGGAGGTAAAGAAGGTGTGTCGGAGGAGGAAGGCCGACGGGCTGCCACTGCAACGATCATGGTAAGGACTCACATAGCCCCACTTGCTCGCTGACCCGAGTATCAGCTAATGGGCGACACCTGCACCCGTGGTTGTCGGTTCTGCTCTGTGAAGACTTCCCGAACACCACCTCCACTAGACCCCCACGAGCCAGAAAATACAGCCGAAGCCATCTCCAGATGGGGGCTCGGATACATCGTGCTGACAAGTGTGGATAGAGATGGTATGTTGTCGAACACGATCAGCAAGAGCGTCTCGCTCACATTCATCCTAGACCTCGTAGATGGAGGAGCTCATCACTTTGCGGAAACCATTAGAAAAATCAAGCAGAAGCGAGTTGTTTTTGTCTCTTTCCTCTTATCTGAACCTACAATTAATACAGGGCCCCGAACATCCTCGTCGAAGCATTGACCGGTGACTTTGCCGGCTCGCTAGACCATGTTTCCGTTGTCGCCAAGTCGGGCTTAGATGTCTATGCACACAATATCGAAACTGTCGAAGCGCTCACTCCCTATGTGAGAGATCGTAGGGCAACCTTCCGACAGAGTTTAAAGGTATTACAACACGCCAAGAAGGAAGGAGTACGGATAACGAAAACCAGCATCATGCTCGGTGTTGGAGAGAATGAGGAGCAAGTCATGGATGCGCTCCGAGGTCAGACTCCCTTGTCTACAACCCGATATCTCGTAATGATTTCCGTTTCACCAGAACTGCGGAAGATTGATGTCGATGTCGTGACCTTTGGCCAATATATGCGTCCAACGAAACGCCACATGAAAGTTGATCGATATGTCGAACCCGCTGAGTTTGACCGTTGGAAGCGGGTTGCCGAAGACATGGGCTTTTTGTACGTGGCTGGTGGTCCCTTGGTTCGAAGTAGCTATAAGGTAGGTCAACCGGTGATACTCGACGTTGATCCATACTTGACCTGGCACAGGCTGGAGAGTATTTCATCGAGAATGTCTTGAAGGGTAAAGCGACGGAGAAGCGAACGAAGAAGCTAATTGTGGACGAGGCAGCTACCTCTCCACAGGGTTCGATGTAGATTTATCCTCTTCACCATCTACTTCATGCTTAGTCCCTTGGGACACTGGACGATACCCGTAATGGCACATGGATTAATTGAGTCGGCACACGCTTTGACTGCGAACTTGAATCGTGTGGGGATCAATTAATGCCATAATTTGTTGCTGACAACCTCCCTGTCAGATATAAGGCGATAGCCGAGATATAACGCCATCGCGATTCCAGATAAATACCGTTTCCGCTTGATTGGCGATTTCGCAAGCTTCACCCCATCACTCTGCCGCTACATAACAGTTAACGTGGATATGGGTATCAAGGCAGCGTATGCGACCTTGTTAACGAAAACCAGCTACCTGCCAGGCGTTCTGGTGCTAGAGTACACCCTTCGGTCTGTGGGTTCGGAGTATCCCTTGGTTGTAATGGCCACGCCTACTTTACCGCCAGAAGCTCGTGATATCCTTGCAAGAAGACGTATTACGGTGGTAGATATCCAGTCCCTTCAGCCCCCAGCAGGTCTGCACACTCTACCAGCTCACGATGCCAGGTTCGCGGACACCTGGACGAAGTTGAGGTGAGGCTGTCGGATACGTAGTGTTTTCAGATTTCTGAACGATGAGACCAGGGCCTTTGAACTGACAGACTACGATGTAAGCGGAATACATTACTACATCATCTCCGTACGACCCAAAAGAATTTTCTGATAGCGCATCGTCCTACTGGATGCAGACATGATTGTAATGCGCAACATGGACGAATTGATGCAACTCTCGCTTGTAAGGGACGAAATCGCGGCCGCCCATGTCTGCGCCTGCAACCCTCGAAAGCTGAAACACTACCCTGCTGATTGGTAAGCAGCCCTTTCCAAATATCTGGCAAACTAACTCAACCTAAACGAGGGTGCCAGAGAATTGTGCTTACACACCTCTGTCCCATCCTGCCGGTCTAACGGCCCCAACGCAGATCACCAACAGCAGCCCGCGGCCTCACTCTCAGCTTAATTCCGGGCTCGTCGTACTGAATCCCTCTGCTGGGCTGGCTCAGGCAGTTTATAACCATCTCCACACGTCCCCGCTTGTTCCAACATGGTCATTCCCTGATCAGGATCTTCTCGCCGACTTTTTCAAGGGAAAATGGAAGCCATTGCCTTGGTGCTATAATGCGCTCAAGACGTTGATGCTCATTCATAACCCACTCTGGCGGGATGAGGAAATCAGGTGCCTTCATTATATCTTGGCAGACAAGCCTTGGCACGCCAGAGTGTCGAAAGAAAGAGGGGAGTACGATAAATCACATCAGTGGTGGTGGGATAGGCTGGAGTTATTGGGTGCGGAAATGCAGGAGAGTGATGGACACGATTGGAAGGTAATCGTGGCAAACGTGGCGCAAGTATAATTTTAATACTTTCTACGTCTTCGGTTATTTTGTGCAGCTAGTAGATGATCCACCAGCAATGACCCACATCTTGCCACGCGTAGGAAATTTCGCCAAACCCTCCTGCATCATGATCTCCACGAGACAACTACTTCATCAGTTCGGAATCTTATTGGTCATCGTTCAGTAACGCTCGCAAAAGACAGGCGGACGAGTACCTTTGTGTACAAGTACTTTCGGGAAATGGTGTCCGGTATCCCTTCCGGTAACTCAAAAGACCTGCCTGAGCGATCATGATACCGTTGTCAATGCAGAAACTAGTGCAAAAATTATAAATCATCAAGGAGAATCCAAGTCGGGTCATACCGCTCGTCTGTCGCAAAGACTCGAGCTTCACGCTCCTTTCCCATGATTCGCATCATTTGTTGCAGTCGTTGATTGCCTTTGAGCTCCGTGAATACAACGTTCAGAGAAAGGCATCATGCAACAAACTTACATCCTACGCCACCTACGATGAGGACTTCCCTACTCGCAACGTGAGCCATAGCTCGCTCGGTAATTTCTACCAGCATTGCAAACACTGTTTCTTGGAGAGAGAAGCACAAATCAGCAGGTGTTATAATGTCTTCCTCTGATTCGTCGGGCGTCCCAGAGGGACGGAAACGCTTGTCCACAGTGTACGCTTCAATCGAAGTCAATATGCCTGAAAGACTAATGTCCATGCCCTTGGTCGTGTATGGAAGAGGTACCAGTCGCTTTCCCCTAAGCAGATAAGACCAAGGAATAGAGCCCATGTTAATATGGACATACTTCTTTGCTTCCTGCTCGATATTGTATCCCGGGTTTGGATCGTTACTCAGATGGATGATTCTCGCGAAGCGGTCAAGGCAATTGCCCACAGCGATATCCAATGTTTCACCGAAGATCCTGTAGCGTTGCTGAGAGTATGCTATCACTTGGGTATTGCCACCCGAGACGTAAAGTACGACGGGATCCTGAGCTCGGGTGATCGCACGGCCCATCTCAATGTCTGCATGAATGTTTGAACGTGTGCTCTGGCAGGAGACATGGAGGCTCACGTCCGATGCAGTGATTGACTGCCACGAGAGGTTTATTGAACAGGAGGGAGAGCGTTCTGGCAACCAGCGCAACGGATTGTAGAGGGGCACCCATACCAGGGCCTTAAAATCGTGCCCGAGTGTCCGGGGGTGACTACGGCAGGGGTTAATGACGGACGTACCCTTGGTGTAACATATGCAATGCAAGTCTTCCATCTTGATCTTGGCCTTCTCGATTGCACTCTTGATGACCTTGAGGGCCCACTCTCGATGGTGCTGAGCGGTGTCTCGGGGAAGGAATCCTTCCCCTGGCGGTGTTATGTATGTCTGTCGTATATTAGCTAGTACTTTCACGGAACCATCCACCCTGTGCTTGATGATCCCTGCGCCGAGCTTGTTCGCTGAGCCCTCGAGGCCGAGCGCCAGAAACGGCCTGTCTGCTGTAAATCAGGACTTGGCAGAACAGATCTAACATGATGGTCTCAACCGGGATCTTTCAGTGGATTGGGTCTGAATCCCATGACCTTGAAGGATCTTTCGAGGTAGGTGGCAGTTGAGATGAGTGTTATCTGCCAAGTGACATCCAAACTTGGAATAGCAAGCCAATCTCAAGCAGTGCCTCCAGTAATTTCTCCGTAGTTGGCAGTGGATGAGCTGCCCCTGTTCTCGACAGCTCCATTCTCCGCGCCATGCTCATCTTCACCATCGCCGCGTGCGCCAGGAAACGGGGGACAGGATCACAATGCCAACGAAAAGATGGGTGAACAAGTCTCGTCTCGTCCCCATCAGGTCATTGTAACGTCAAGTTAATACCATAATCTAATTGCGTGGGCCAGAGCCAGAAAGCATGCATCCGAATGAATGATCTATGGTAAAGGGGCGAACCGACAACGAAATCGTACTCCCAAAATTATCCGCCGCTGGTTCAGTGGATGGACATGGACGAGAGTATCTGAATCAGATATACTTTTAGAGCATAAAAGTCAACGGGTTTTCAAGATAGCTCTTGAATGCAGACAGCCATCGTGCTCCTACTGCGCCATCAACAGTCCGGTGGTCAGAGCTGAGGGTGACTTTCATCAAGTTAACCGTCTTGAAACCACGGTCTTCCTCGGGTGCGGGTACCAGTGCAGGTTTGGTGGTACCGACGGCGAGAATGCAGGATTGAGGAGGGTTGATGATAGCGGTGAAGTGGTCAATCTCGAACATGCCAAGATTGGAAACAGTAAAAGTCCCGCCCTAAGAGGTGGATGAGGAGGCGTGTGAACAAGAAGCGAAAGAAGACTGACCTGATACTCCTGGGGTGCGAGTTTACCGTCACGAGCCTTCTTCGCGAGCGTTTTCGCCTCGGCAGAGATTGTTGCTAAACCCTTGGCACCAACGTCCTTGACGATAGGCGTGATTAAACCGGTAGGGGTTGCAACAGCGACCGAGATGTCCGCATTCTTGTATCTAGGATGGGTTAGGTTGAGTGAAAAGATGCGACGTCTTGACACGTACTGCCTGATGACGTCACCCAACCATGCAGAGTTGGCCTCGGGAACATCCTTGAGTGCACAAGCCACTGCTTTAAGAACGAAGTCGTTCACGCTGAGTTTAGCGGCCTTGTCCTTGTCGCCCAATGTCTTGTTGAACACCTCGCGAAGTTTCAATACCTTGTCCATGTTGACCTCGACGGTCAAGTAGTAATGAGGGAGTTCTTGCTTGGATTGCGTGAGACGCGTGCCAATGACCTTGCGTATATTCGAGACTGGTATGTCTATGTAATCGGACGAAGCTACTGTAGCGTCAGAGGACAGAGCGGGAGAGGCGGATGGCGCGGGGGGCTGGTACCGTTCAACGTCGTCACGGATGATGCGGCCATTGGGGCCAGTGCCGTTAATCTTTGCCAGTGGGATGCCCTTCTCAAGCGCGATTTTCTTGGCAATTGGAGAGGCAAATATTCGGTCCCCCTTTGGAATCTCGGGCTTGGTCTCCTGGGGCTGAGGTGCTGAAGCTGGGGATGGGGGCGTCTGGACGGCTTGTGCAGGTTCGGGAGGTTGCTGCTGCGCTGGCGGGGGTGGAGACGAGGCAGCCTCGGTGGCCAGTTGAGCGGCAGCCGAGAGATCATCACCCTCTTCTGCGAAGATGGCTATTGGGACGCCGACAGCGATGTTCTTGGAGCCGTCCGGGGACTGACGAAGAAATGAATAAGGGGGAAAGGGGAAGATGGGGATTGCCTACGATGATTTTGGCGAGGATACCATCATCCTGGGCTTCGACGTCGATGGAGGCCTTGTCGGTCTCCTGTGAAGGGTGTGAGAAGGGACGCGTGCGAGAGGGGAGGGCTGGCGCGTACGATTTCGAGAAGGACGTCGCCGGCGGAGAAGGATTCGCCCTCGCTCTTTTTCCAAGAAGCAATGCCGCCCTCTGTCATGGTGGGACTCATGGCGGGCATTGCGAACTTGGAGAGGGCATGTCTCCGCGCGGAGGTGTGTAGGCCTGTCGGAGAGAAGGTGAGTGATGAAGACGGGGTGTGATGGGGGGGTACATACGACGTGCGGCGAAGCGGGCGAGGGGGAAGGACATCGTGCACGACGTTGAGGAGGGGAAATATTGTACGGGATGGGTTTTTCAAGTGAGAAAGCGAGAAACAAATAGCCGCAAATCCCGTGCGCGTCCGAGATTGAATAATTATTTTATTTTATTATTATTTTTATCTATGACGTTTCTTGTACCAGGTCAGCCAGTGCCCGACGCACGGGCGGGACGAGAGTCGGGACCCGGCGTGTATCTCAAGCACGGCCAGCTGCGCGCCAGCCTCGCAGGCACTCTCCAGACCGACCCCAATAAGCCGCTCGCCATACACCGCCAACGTCCACACCCGCCCGCCCCCAACTCCCTCATCCTCGGCACCGTCTCCCGTCTCTCCCCACTCCAGGCTGTCGTCGCCATATCCGTCGTTGATGGCGTCCCCCTCCCCCCCGGCGAAGAGTTCGCAGGCGTGATTCGCACCCAGGACATCAGGGCCACAGAAAAGGACAAGATCAAGATCGCCGACTGCTTTCGCGGCGGCGATGTCGTCAAGGGTCTCGTCGTCAGTCGCCCTCCCTCACACCGCGTGTATCGTCTGACCATTCCGGATGCAGATCTCCCTCGGAGACGCGCGCAGCTACTACATCACAACCGCACGTAACGACCTCGGCGTCATCTTTGCCACCAGCGAGGCTGGTGAGTGCATGCCTCCGCCCCGTCCACTGCTACTTACGATCTTTCACAGGCGCAACGATGGAACCGGTGTCGTGGCAGGAGATGCGGTGTCCGAGAACGGGGAGGATAGAGAGACGCAAATGCGCTAAACCAGAGAATTTGTGAATTGATTTGCTATTACGTAATCACTCAGGGATCGTGGTTCGAGTTACTCAGTGCCAGTTGCAACGTTTGATCCTCCTCCTCCTCCTCCTCTTTCCGTGCTTGTTTTTCTAGTCTGTATTTTATTCTACAGGGTCTATGACCGCCGTTCTCTCCGCCGTAGATGCTCTACGCAGAGATACAATAATGGCATCCCTTGACGACAACCAGATCAAGTATGTCGACCACACTCCTGCCACCGCCCCTCCACCTCACCCTTCCATAAGCTATTCTTCCCCCACAGACTGGAAAGCGAAATACTATGAAGTGGCAGACATGCTCTCAGAAACTCGAGCCGAGCTCGACGAATTCCACACCTCCAGCAAGGAACTCGAGGAGGAGCTCATCAAAGAAATCGAACGAACAGAGAAAGCGCAGCAGGATCTAAAGGTCAAGGCCTCTCGCGTCGAAACAGAGAGGGACGAATGGAAGGTGAGTCATACCCCCTTTTGTCCCCAACAACGCATCCTGAATCTCTCCGCCCCAGTCCAAGTTCATGTCCCTTCAGACCACTCACAACACAACAACCACCTCTTTGCAGCGCGAATTGGACACAGTAAGGCAGGAGTCCCAGAAGCTCAAGGTTCAACTCCGTGAACTTGAAATGGGAAATGATGACCTTGAACGAAACGAGCGCGCAGTCACATCCACTTTGGCCGACGTCGAAACCAAGTATTCCCGCGTACTCGAAGAGAAAATTCTTCTCGAGCATGAGCTCCTCGACAAAGCTAGCCTAGAGGAGGAATGTCAACGGTTAAAGGATGAACTACGAGGTGTGTTTGATACTGTTTCCCTACCCCAGCCGCTGACAGTCGGTCGAAGATGTCGGGGTCGAAATGTCCATCCTCAAGGATCAACTCTCAGTTGCTCGCTCCAACCCACCAAGCACCCATTCAGAATCATTCGCTTCTACAACACTCTCATCTTCCTTCCCTCTCTCCTCCCCCCCGTTAACCGAGGAAAGCCTGCTGAGTACTCCACCACCACCCGACTTCAATTTGTCCGAGCTGTCGACCGACAACTCATCAGTTTCTACACCCTCCCGTCCTCCATCTACTTCTTTCAGTTCGACCACTGGCCAATCCACCCTACTCCAACGAGCTGGCTTCCAGCCAGGCAAATTCTCCGTTTCAACTTCTACGCCCCCAATCACTCGCTCCAGCACCTTGCCGACACTCTCCGCATCACGTAACCCAGCCCTAAGGACACCCATACCTCGGCCCAATCTTGTCACATCTACTTCGAACACGACAACTTCTGCCATCCCTGTCACGGCATCTAAGAGCAGAGGCGTCCAAATGGTATCCGAGATGCGTGCACGTGTGAAGAACCTAGAACAGAAAATCCACACCCGTGTTCCTCGGCTACGCATGGGAAGCAATGCAGGAAGGCAAGGTCCAAATACTATGGCACTATCCGCAATCGCCCCGCCTTCGAACAACACGACTGCGTCAACCGTATCCAGGGGCGGTGCTCAACGGACGATCACCCTTGACAGCAAGCTTGCCAGACCCAATTTCCAAAGACATAACGCAGAAGCCTCGCCACCGAAGAGCGGTGCGACAACCCCTGATCCCAATACGTCAGGGTGGGTTCTTATCATGGACGACACACCTTCCCCTGCGAAGGACGCAGAGAAAGAACGCAGGCGGGTATCTAGTCCCTCTGCCCCAAGTTCCTTCCGTAGCGGAATTTCTACATCAACATCCTCCCCTACCTTTTCCAAACCTAACACCCTTGCTCAAACGATGAACAGCCGCAGACCACAATCTCGCCTCTCTGGTGAAAGCCAAAGTACTACAGCCACCATTAGCACCATCCCTACGCCATCCTCTCGCCCTACGACACCCACGTTTTTACCAGTACCCACATCTAGCCTGTACGCCAGTGGAACCCTCTCGGGGATGGGCTTGAAGCGTCCGATTGTGCCAAGTGTAGTTGCCAAAGGCCAGCAAAAACGTGGTTCGCTTGGTTCCAGTAATGCTGGTTCACCGACGTCATCTGAAAACGAAACCCGTCCTCGTGAACGTCCTGTATCGTATAATAGCAGGATGGACCGTCAACCCCCCAAGGCTTTTTCCCACTTCTCACCTCCGGGTGCAGGTGTGACAATCCGTGCCTCTTCAAGAATACCTTCGTCCGCGGCTTCTGCATCAATCTTGACGCAGAGCAGAATTGGGAGGCCAGCAGGCATGGCGAGTGGACGCCGAAGCGTTGGTCTAGATCCTCCTAGCGAAGAGGGCGGTGGGTTTTTAGAACCTGGAGCCGACACGAAGAATAGGGGGCGATCGGGGAGTACAACGCTTAGCCTTGGACGCTAAAACATAATTATGCAAGTCATGGCTCATTTCTATCTCATGGGATTGATTGCGCCTTCTACTCACACTGCTGTCCCAAACAGCATTAGCCCTATTGCGATCGATACCATCCTGGTTTCTCCTCATCTTTGCATCTGGTCTCGAGGACCGATTTCAATGCGATCTTTCCCAACCCATCGGATAGTCACGCCTCTCTGCACCTAAGTACCTATGATTATGCCTTCTACGACTGTTTATGACCAATGTTAGCATCTTTGATAATGGTAGCACCCTTGTCTGACACTGCCAATTTTTGTGTTTAATTGCTTTCCTTTTCGTTATTCCCCGCAGGATTACGGTAGCTCGTTGTTTTATACTCTCCGTAGTTGCTTAGTTATTTTGTCATATTTCTGTGAAACATAGTACCCTTATGCATGTAGATAGTGTCGTGTGGCTACGCGAGTGTCTCATTGAAGCCACCATGTCCACATCCGAGGCTGGGCCATCTTCAACGCCCTCGAAGAGGTCTTTGAACCGACAACAAGTCCTCGAAGAAGACGAATACACAGCTGCACTCTCTCGTATCATCGCTCGCGACTTCTTCCCATCTCTCGTTCATCTCGATGCCACCAATGGCTACCTTGATGCTCTCCGCTCAAACGACCCAAGCCTTATCCACGCCTCTGTACGTCGTCTACAAGATGTCGACTCTACACCCGCCTATTCCGCCCGAAGAGACTGGCAGACACCTTCCGAGACGCCCTATGGTACAGGTCCCTCGGACACACCGTTCCGCACCCCTCGTGAGGTTGGAGAACCAGCAGCAAAACGACCACGGTACGACACAAATATGAGCCTCGATTCTTTCCAAGCGAAATATACCTCGGAGGACAATGCGAGTTTCACGCAGATCATGCACGAGGAAAACAGACAACGGCGAGAGAAATGGGGTTGGGCTTGGGAAGCACAGAGGAGGGTGGAGGAGCAAAGGGGCAAGATGCTGGAAGGGAGGGAAAGAATGTTGATAGAGCAGCCTTCCGGGCCCGGGGTACGCGAGAGACTCGTGATCGAGGCGCCGTCGGTTGCTGGACTAATCACGGTAGGGGGAGAATCCCCAGCACTCCAGAATACAGTCACTCGCGGCGAGAACGACCTAAAGGGAAAGGAGCTAGCTGTCGTCGAGAAAGATGCATCTGAGCAAGTGGTGGACGTGATGGCCCCGAAGAGGGATACTCGGTTTGCTGGGGTAGATGCCTGGAAGTTCAAGGTCAGTAACCTGTAAACCCTGCTCTCATCTGTAAACACGTCCTTCCCTATAGACCCGAAATTCCCTCATGTTCCCGCCTGACGCCGATGTATCACCTTATGATCCGTCGACTTTCATCATCCCCGTCAAAGCTGACGTGGTACCAAGGGTGGTCAAGCATGACAATACACGTCTACCTGAACAAGACACTGCGGGAGAAACACAGAACCTCTCCGTTCCCCCAAGTCCGACTCAGAGTCGAATAGATGCCGCCATCGAGGGGACGCCTTGTAAGTTCATTCACACGGCTTTCCTATCCCCTGTTTATTCCGCGCAGATCGCCCAAAGTCACCAACCGTGGGTGACTTCTCGCTTGTCGCTAATGTACCCTCGCCCACCGCGGACCAGATGGGTTCAAAGGCAGTCAAGCAGCTCATGACATGGGGGACTTTGAATGCTACACCTCGAATTATATCTCAATCCGACGATGTGCCAGAAGAGATGCCGCCACCAAATACATTCCAAATCTCAGCACCGTCGAGCCGTGAAGCGCTATCCCACAAGCTCTCGGCGAGTGCAGCAAAGAGTCTTCGCGCGAAAGCTGGTCTGCTCATTGGTTCAACTCCACTGCTTGGGCGTACCCCATCTCGCGCGCCTGCAAGAAGCTCAATGGCACCTCCCAATTGGACCCCGCGAAGAGCAGATGCACCAGGCAACCTTACGCCTGCTGCGAAGCGATTGTTGGATAGGACAACATTGGGCACGGCTGCAGCACGTCGAGCCGAGGCTATGGGGAAGATATCCGGCTGGGGAGGCAACGGGAGTTCCAAGGAGAAGGATCTGAACCATGTACGATGGACACCAACACCAGTCACACGCAGGAGATGACACACTGGTTTGACAATACTCACCGCTGTATGTGATCCGTCATTTATGTATGCAAGGCTACAGTACTAGTATGTCGACATGAATACAGTGCAGAGTTTACAAACTAAACGGTGGAGATTTTCCGACGTTTTGTCTCTGGAGGTGCATCATCGCCACGCTTCGCAGCAGAGGTTGGTGTCGGTGTTGGTGCCAATGAGGATTCACCTTTAGGCTTCTTCTTCACTATGACGCCCTTGAGCGCTTTCTTGACAGACACTTCCTTCTTGGGAGCGGGCGTCGTAGTCACTTTTGCCTGGTCATCAATGCTGGGTTTAGACGGGGCGGAAGGCTTCGAGGCTACCGGAGGTGGGTTGTTGATAGCATTCTCTCTTGCTGCAACAGCTCTGCGAGGAAAGTTAACGTGAAGACGTTGTCATGACTTGCGATCTTTACTTTCTAAAGTCAGAGAGTTCTTCGCCATCTTGAAGCCTGCGCAGTCGTTCTTCCTCGGCCTGCTTCTCTCGTATTGAATCGAGGAACATGATCTCGTCCTCTTCCAGTGCGCGGAACTGGTTGGCTGCATGCGAGTATCAGAACAGGTCAGACAAGGCTATAGCCACACGGGCGAGATTACCTAGCTTTGTCTTTTCTTCCCATTCCTCTTGCTTGGCTGCCTATGAGGTATCCGTGAGCCGCCATTGTGTGCCGCCGGGGATCTTACCCTGTTTGCAGCCAATTTCTACGGCGGTTGGAGTCAGCAGCGCAGTGGACTTCAATGGCGGGAGGGACTCACCTCAGCTAAACTTCGGCCATCGAAAGCGTCTTCAGTGGGTTGGGGGGGAGGCTCTTGTCCTAGCCTAAAAAAGATGAGGGAGCATGACGGAGTTGTGATGTGGACGGCGCTGGCGAACCTTGCGTAGGCAGCCTTCCATTGCTCTTCTCTTCGGGAACGGGCAGCCTCGATGTCTGTCTGAGACACGAATCTGGATGCGACACCGGTGACAGAGACGGTTGGGACGCCTTCCTCCATGTGTTGAATGTCCTTGGTAAACAAACAGACGCTAGACTACTAAGTAGTACTAGGTCGATCACTTGAACTCTTCCACTTACCAGTCTGATGCCAGTCCCGGATTAGTTCAACACAGCGAGCTCGTTGGAATTGTCAGACTGCGCCCCACCGCTCCGCCTTTGGCCAGCTCTGCTCAATATGCCAGCCTCCTCAACAGGTAGCAAGCCGCCGTCCCTCCCGTCCTTGTCCTCCTCGAACATTGCTCATTCATACAGTGTCCGCACTCACACCTTTACCGCACCCTCCAACACCAGGGTTGTTGTCACAGCACCCCGTGCGTGCACGAATATCAGTCACCCGGAAGTAGCACTCATTCTCACTTGTTGCAGCTTGGGCTCAGGACGAACCACCGTCCCCTACTGACCAGCCAGATGAGTTCGACAGGCTTGGTCACAGAAGTACCATCAACACCCGTCCATCAGACTTGGCATCGAGTTCCAGGTCTTCCTTCGAGGGACTCTCTCGCGAGAGTGACAATCGTTCGCGATGGTGGACCTTTGTGCGTCCCCGTGAAGGATCTGGAAAACATGATTGGCAGGGAATAGGCACGACCGATCACAGTCAGCCACTGGCAGACGATCAACAATCGCAGTATTTCGTTAGCTCACGAGAGAGACAGTCCGACGAATCACCTGCACCTCGATCGACCATCCCTTCCACAGCTCCTTTTGGCCCCGCCAGGAGCAAAATTCTGGGACGGGACTCTCCTCGGAGAGGCAGGAATGAATCACACGACGAGAATCGCGGTTATTATGCTCATATGGGGGAGAGGCAGGACACCGAGTCTGGTGAAAAGTCAACACTCGGTCGATCAAGGAAGAATTGCTTCAGGGCCTTCATTTTGTCAAACATATACGTGCCTCTGGTGCGCTCTTGGCCCTCTCTTTTTCACTTGGACCTTGAGATGACACCCACGCAGCTTTTCAGATTCACAAATATCACGTTCACAACCTCTGCTTTGGCCGTAGCGATCCATATCAGACTTTCAGAAGCAGACTCTAATCTGATGGGAGTGGTTGGAAGCTCGCCGCGAGTGATAGTTTGAAATCCTATACTTCAGCCGAGTCACATTCGACTCTCTTGTAGAACGCTCGTGATCATATTTGCGCCGTTGACGCTTGTTCATGTCATGGTTGCCATCTATGTGAGACGCACATTTCCAGACACGCCTTCGACGTCTTATTCCCTTCTAGGTAGAGTATTTCAGTCGACCCCTAGGGCTATGGCGTACTTCCGGAAAGCTTGCGCATACCCTGCTGGAAGTATGTTTCATTTGCGCCTGGTCTGCGGCCCTGTCGCTCTGCTTTGACAACTACTTTACCTCCCCCATACCATGCGCGCCGGCCAGCACCGCTTGGTACAGTCAATTGACCCGACCGCCACTGAATTCGCCAGACGTGGGACAGATCGGAGACGCGATCTGCGACAGCCAACTCGCGTTGATTTGTCTCGTCATGGTTGGTCTCATCATGTACTGTATCAACCTCGTCATTAGTTTGTTCAGGATATTCGAAAAGGTCAAGTATCATGCGGGTACTAGAAGGCGTGCATGAGTTCTGCCCTCTGCCCTCTTTTCTGCTGTACAATCTTCTACCGTGGACCACTCCGTTGTTTATCGTAACTGTATCATGGTTGTATGACACGCTACATTCAATATGCATTATTCGCTCGTCTGTTCTGTTTGACCGAGCCCCGGCCTCGGTTGCGCGGCCTTTCGCACGCGTAGTCTCGCGAGATGGCGATTGCGGACCCTTGACCGTAGTGCACGTCCACCAGATGAGCTCAGTGTCCGAACACGATGAACAGCGCAGGTCGAGGTCGCATCCTCCAAAAATGGCGACCAGCGACTATGCCCTTGGCATATGTCTTCTCCTTGTCGTCGTCCTTCTCTGGACCTCATCCAATTTCGTGACCCAGGTCTGACACACACCCCAGCTATCCGGCTGCGCACCACTAACAACTCTTCAGTATACGTTCACTGGTGGCTATCAGAAGCCCTTCATGTGCGCTCTGGTTTTCCTCGGGCTGCCAGTGGGTGTTGACGGAACGACAGGATAACGTATCTGAGCACGGCTTCCTTCACCCTGTATCTCCTGCCCTCTTGTTTGCGGAGGTCGCTTGGGGGTACCCTGTCTCGGCGAAGGAATACCAAGTGAGCCCATGGCAGCGTCCAACATCTCATGGGTTCTTGATGGGAAATCCCCAGCTACCAGCCTTTAGCTCAACATGTTTCCAGTGAACATGAGCCTCTGGTGTGTTCCACTTCTATCGACCCATGTTCTACCCCTTTGAGTTTCTACAGACTGCCCAGTCGTTACGTGAGGTTGACGATCACCTCACGCCAGAGGAGACAGCGAAGCTTGCCGCCTATTTCTGTTTCCTCTGGTTCGGTGCCAACTGGACGCTGAATGCCGCACTTGCATACACGAGTGTGGCGAGTGCAACCGTTTTATCAAGCATGAGCGGTAAGGGTCTCGTTTTGTTGGTCAGCCAGTGTCTAACAGTCATGCAGGCATATTTACCTTGGCAGTTGGCCGCATATTTCGCGTAGAGACTTTGACCCTGATGAAGATTGGCGCAGTTTTGACAAGGTATGCGGATGCGGGTTTCTAGTTCCATTTCCAAAGCTTACTCGAACAAGCTTCGGAGGTGTTGTCCTAGTCTCGCTTTCCGATTCATCATCTAGTCCTATACCTAAGCCTACTGCCAATGCTCAGTCCGTCAATCTCGTCGCAATTATGGGAGATATTCTCGCCTTGTTTTCAGCTCTGTTCTACGCTATGTATCTGATATTCTTGAAGGTGCAAATTAAGGAGGAGTCACGGGTAGATATGCAGCTTTTCTTTGGTTACGTGGGTCTTTTCAATATTTCACTATGCTGGCCAGTTGCGCTTCTTTTGCACTGGCTTGGAGTAGAATCTTTGGAGTTTCCCGACACTAAGCAGGCTGTCCTGGCCATTCTTGCCAATGCAAGTATTCCGACCGTATGATAATCATTTTTTGGATCGAACGCTCACCTGGTTGACAGATGTTCATCACATTGTCAAGTGACTACATATATGTCATCGCGATGCTCAAGACCACACCACTTGTTGTTACCGTCGGTCTTAGCCTCACTATACCCTTGGCGGTGGTTGGCGACTATTTCCTCGGCAAGCCTGCCACTTTCCAGGTATTGGTAGGCGCTGTGCTTGTCACAGGTGCATTTATCGTGGTTGGGGTGCAGAATTCGAAACCGAGAGAGGGCGATAGTCTGCCAGCTCGAGATCTAGCCGGTGAGGGAATGGGGCAACAAGCCCAACTTCGTCTAGACGGAGCGGTTCCGCTGGAATCGCAGACAAACACATTTGATGCTTAGGTTTGACTTTTTTTTGTATGTTTCGCGAGCGCACAACAGCTCACTCAATAATGCCAGAGTCACAAACATCTTGTCCTTCTAGAACCTCTGCGCCAGGGATATGAGAGATGGTTTTTAGAGATCTTTAGTCTTGTGCAGTCCAATGTATATATACGATTCTAGTGACAATACCCACTATCTAGTACGAAGCACATTAATCCTGGAGTTTTCGAGATTCGGAGTCTTTTGCAATTCCAGTCCATTCATCATGGTACACCATTGTCACTTCACGAACACAATAGTGCACTCAATTTTATCCTAGCCTAGGGAACGCAGGGCCCGTATTGGTGCCCATCAGCCTTCTGCAAAGCTGTCCAAACGTCAGTTTGCAGTCCAAGAGAATGCAGTGGAAGTAGTGGAAATTGGTGCAGCTGACAGTGCAGCGGTATCGGTAAGCAGATCTTCCGCACGTACACGTTCACATATCCCAACGTTGATACATGAGTTAGGGCCACGACATTCTTGAGTCTTTGCACGCTGCTCCCGCTATCGTGAGCAAGAAGGGGAAGACACAACTGAAGCACGAGGCCTTTATCGATCGTGCGTATGAACCCGACAAAATGTGGTTAACTGCTTTGATCCGGCTCCAGGAATCAAATCGTCTACTACCCCTTATTCGAAGGCACAAAAGCGTCGTTTCAATAGGAAGCAGCGTGAACAATTGGGCGGTGGCCTTGGCTCCATCGAAACAGTCATTTCTGCGTTGGAAGAAAAGGAGATACCGTCACCAGCAGAGGTACAGTCGAATTCCGCTACTTCACAACAACGACCGCAAGCAAAAGCGAGGGCTGGACTCATAGGAGAGGGTAAAGCTGTCCCCCTTACCAAAACCCAGAGAAAGCATGTTTTGTGCGTCCTCAACATCCATGTATCACCCTGGCTCAAATTTGATCTTTCCAGAGAGATGGAAAAGCTCCGGCATCCACTTATCCTAACGAATCCCCAATATACTGCCAACCCCTTTCAGACCATCCGCACGCATGCGCAAAACACACTGGAGAAGCGCATACCACCCGTTTAGATGCATCAATTCCAATTCATGTCTTAGCTTTGCATCTATACGCTGGGGTGCGATTGCGAGGCAGACTCAATAATCGGAAACATATTAACAAGTGTTACATAGGATGTCACAACAGACAGCATTGGTATCGTATGGGTATGTGTCGTATCGTACTATAATCCACATCCGCATGAGTACAACGCCCATTACCTCGGAAAAGAATGACAAAGGTCCTTATCGGGCTTCTTATGCATCTGGATCGTCCCCAGCCCTGCTCATCCCGGCGCTCCAAACAGTACTACCACTTCCACCACCACTCTTCTTACTCCTCCGGCTCCTCCATTCTTCCCCTAGGCCCTTCCTGGGAGCGAGCTCCGTGAAACCACCTGTGCCCCCTTTGGCGATTTCGTCGCTAAGGTTACGCTCATGGGCATCCAGGGCAGCAAAGGTATTTTCGGCTTCCGCTTGCTCCAATGCTTCCTGCGTGAGCTCTGCTGTACCATTTCCGGATATTCCAAGTCCGTAACCAGTCTGGTTTTGCATGGAGTGTCCGGAGTTCACCGAGGAAGTTTCAGAGTGCCCCGTGGTCGAACGCGATCGGAAAATAGAGAAGCGACGACCTGGCACAGTGGTTTCTGGCGGACTGGCAGGAGAAGAATAACTCTTTTGTAGTGGCACGGCGGCAGGAGAGCTGATTGAACTGGCGGGTGAATGAGTGGGCATGTCGATACCCATCAGTTTCATGGTGGCATGGAGGCGCTCTCGTTCTCGTCTATCCTCTTCGTCCTCAAACGTTTCTAATTTGCGAGCACCCATGACGGACGTGGCGCCAGGTTTCAGTGTTAGGGGGCGCAGGTTGTCCGCCTTCTTCTCACTTCCCCCGAACATGTTGAAGCTCTTCCAATCGAAAGACATTGAACGACGTTGTGCTTTGGTACCAACTGTGTTGGGAGAGTCAAGAGGGGGCGTCGCAGTCGCAGGCGGTTCAGTGGGCGTGGCGATTACGGGATTAGAAGGTACGCGTCCAAAGATCGCAGATTGAGGCCGCTGTTTGGTAGATGTGGCTGCCGCTCCGGAGTCACGGACCACAGGGGTTGCCTTCGGTTGCTTCTCGTAGTCCACAGCAAGGACGTGCTCGAAGCCTTCTTCTGCAATGATCCGGTCGATGATCTTCGAGGCATACAGAGATAATGCTTTGTTTGCATCCCTCAATGATTTAACTTCTATGCGCAGCGCTTCTATGTCATTCGAGGACGAAAGCTGGTCGTGCGATTCTGAAGTGGCAACCTTTCTTGGGTCTGTGGAGCTCTTTTTCTTTCGACCCTGGGCATTGAGAACGGAACGATCATCGATTGACTCTCCCAAGAGGTTATCTCTGTTCTCTGCACGACCTAATTCTGCCGCGAGGTCGAGACCAGGTCCGGTGATAGGGAGGTCTGCTAAGGATTCGCCTCTTGGGGGACGAGCGGGAGAATGTGTCGCAGATCCAGTTCGGCGAGCATGTCGTCCGTGGGGGCGACGCGGTGAGTCGGAATGATGGCGATTGGGCGAGTGACTGAGGGCATCCTCTCCGTCCTCTTCTTCCACTCTATCTAGAGTACTTCTGGCATTGCTTCTCAAGGAGCCCACGTCATTTTCGTCGGTCATGTCGTCCTCGTCGTCTTCCACGCCCGATGCCGAACTGGGAGCACCACCTACTTGCTTCATGAGGTCGAATTGTCCGCTAAGCGTCTTTTCCCTCAGTAGAATCATGTAGCTTTCGTTGTCCTCCTGTAACTGATTGTTCACCCTCTTCAAGTCGACAAGCTGTGTCTGCAAAAGTATTAGGGTACTTTGCAGCGACGAATACGAGGTTGAGAGTGTTGATAGCTCGAGGCGAAGAGCCGTCATCTCAGCTGGTTCGCTTTCGGGGTCGTCAAGAGCCTGCAGAGGGGACGGGGTCACTGCGGGCGACTCAGTTGGGGAATGAGGTTGCTCCGGAACGATTTCAGGCTCAGTTTCGACATGACGAATTTGCTCTACCTGCTTGCGGGAATGGGTGAGAGACTGAATGCGGGACTTGAGATGCTGCTCGTTGTCATAGAAGGCTTGACGCTCGGCTTCGAAGGTTGATGTCTTGGAGAGACGTAATGGTTAAGTGGGTTATGTATCAAAGGATAAGGAGACGGGGTACCTGTTCGTTGTAGCGTCTCTGGAGATCTCTCTTCTCCTTCTCTAGCTCGCGCGCTTGGGTCCTTAATTTCTCGGCGACTTCGATGCGAGCAGCCATCTCTTCCTCCATACGCGCCTGATCAGCATAGAGGTCGTTGAGCCTGGCTTCGGCTGCGGACAAGGAGGACATCAAGCTGTCATTTTCGTTGGTGAGGGTGGTGATGGTCTGGTCTTTATTTTGCAATTGGACCCAGAGCTGGAAGGGGCGGGGGATGAGAGGGGGGAGAAGATGGATCGACACGGGTACATGCCTGCTCCTTTTGTTCTGTCTCATGCTTGAGGGAGGCAGACAAGACCTCGCGTGATTCGGGGGTTGAGCCGAGCGAGCTAGACGCGGTGCCCTTTACGGAGGTGCGACGGGAGACACCGGTAGTGAGGGCGGGGGCGGGGGCGCGTGTAGCACGGGCTGAAGCGGCGGTCCTCGTGGTCGGGGGCGACGTGGGGGTGCTGTTGGACGATCTGCGGGAGGGCGGGGGAGTAGCGCGAGATGCCATGTAGGCTGGGTGTAAGTAAAGTGTAGTTTACCCGACGACGACGTGTTGCTAAGCCATGGACATCCACTCCGAGTCCCTTCAGAACGCACGTCCTTTCTTTTCCTCCTCCTCGCCGTCCAGCTCACCGTCTCGCGCAGCTCCTGGCATCCCTCAGACAGCACAGTGCGCGCCCAGTTAGATCCTAATACATGGGCTCACTCATCCACAGCGTCCCCGCTCACCCCGATACCCGCCCTCCCTCCGCTCAATCGCGGCGACGTGATCGAGATCCAAGGCCCAGCCTCGTCAGCCAAGACCCATCTACTCTACCACATCCTCTTGTCCCTTCTCGTCCCCGTCCCCCCCTCAGCAGACGCACAGATCGCCGCCGTCGTTTACGACACAGACGCCTCCTTTGACATTCAGCGTTTCCGTCACCTTCTCCTTTCGCGTATATCCCGTCTGCCGTCCAGCACTCTCGGCCCACAGGAAAGCGTCCGGCGGTCTCTCGCGCGCTTGCATTTATTTCGTCCGACGTCCCTCATTCAACTCGCCGCTTCGATCGCGAATCTCCCGGCATACCACTCATCCCACATGCCAAACCAAGAAATAGCCCTCCTCGCTATAGATTCAATCAGCACCTTTTACTGGGCTGACCGTTTTTCTGCCGAACAGTTGCGCAATATTGCGCCAGAAAAGGTCAACAGCGTCCCCATGGCGCCGCCGCTTCATCACGTCTTGAATGCTATCCAAAGCGTGCGCCGCTCTCATGGCCCACTCGCCGTCCTGACTAACTGGGCGCTCAACTCCGCACCATCTCGCTCTGAATCGTACAAGCAGCATCTCCATCCCTTTCCTGTCCTCGAGGAGGACCTTGGCGCCAAGGTATTGGGCAATACCGATCATTCTTCTTCATCTCCGTTCCGTCTTGCCCACCATATTACCTTGTCATCTCCGTCATCCAATTCATTCCCTCCTGCGCCACTTGACGATGCGCTACTTCGCGAAGCACGTCATAGGAAGGGGATCATCGACCACAGACAAGTGCATTGTTTGACAAGGTCGCCCGGAACTCGGAACACTGTTCGCTTCACCTTTCAGATTACAGACGACGATATCCTGGTCCAACCTCAAGAATCGACCGAACTGATAGTGTAACACGATATCCCGTTTCGATCCCATTCTGAGTTGTAGTGAGTAGCTATAACACATTAGTTTTCATAATTATCTGTGAGTAGACGACCGCGAGAATTATTGTAATTATCGATCTCAGTAATATGCAGAGATTAAAGTAACGTGTAACAAATAACTAGACGAGTAAATTAGCTCCCAATCTTCAAGTGTCCTAATCGATCAGTCTGTTGTTCATCGCAAAGAAGAGTAGATATTGTCCAGATGCACCTGGTAAGCTTCTTCGACCGCTCGCCGCCTAATATTCCCTTTTGTCACGGTCCTGGGAAGTGACTTGGATGGGACTACGATGATCAACTCGGGGAAAGTGATGCGCTCATGGAGATAGCGTCTGTTGTGGAATGGCCTGGTTTTACGAATAATTTCCCTCTTGAGTTTGTTGTGGTCTATCCCGGCGACAGGTTCGACAAAGAGCGCCGGTGATGGCCTGCCTGTGCCGACAACGACGCAATCTTCAATGAGGTCACCGCAGGTCGCACGAACATTGTCTTCGATGGCTCTGAGGGGGTTTGTAAACCAACAGCTTCAAAACCTTGGAGCGACACTGAACGTACTTGGTGTCGCATCGCAAGCTGTTCTCGCTCTTTATCCAGTCGTCATTACGGCCGCAAAAGGCATACAAGCCAGTAGTCGTTTCCTGGAATAGATCACCAGTATGAAAATGGCCATCTGTACCCCTCAACGAGAGATCTGGACAATCGCCAGAGTCGGCCAAAATTACTAGTTCCAGTAACTGGGTTGATGACTGATGCCCAGAGGTGGCGTCGATGGGAATGAACGCGTATGATGTGTTCGGGACAGCCCGAAGCAGTGCAGCGTCCCGACCACTGCCACCTATAGAGAGAAGCATAGCGCCACATTCCGTGTTTCCGAAGAGGTTCTGTGGAGTACTCAAAACGATGTCCTTGTGTCCCAAATTGTGTAACATACCTTGATCTTGAGCCCGTTGCGGTAAGCGAATTCCTCATCTTCACGATGGAGCGGCAAACCACTGAAGATGATCTCACTGATACTCTGAAGTTGCCCCAGAAGCTTTGGATGTAAACGGGCATTACGAAGATGGGAGGAAAGGAAGGTAGAAAATTGATTTAAACGGTTAAGGTGACACCGGTGAATCATATCGACCAATTCGTCAGAAGAAAAGGCGATTTTAGTCGGTTGGATAGTACAGGTCCCGTGTTGCAGGGCACCGATCAGCACTTGGAAGAGAATGTCAGGATCATCACAGGAAAGGAGTAGAATTCGTACTCACTGAAAGTTTGCGCAATGTGGCACATGCTACCCCTGCGAGAAGAGGATCAGTATCAACAAAGATGAAGGATCTGCACGACTGACATCCATGTCGTGACATCTCGGCGCTGCGGATCGCGAGGAGCACAGATAAACTTGGCCTTGGTCACAAATGCGCTTAACCATCGTTGGCTACAAGGTACGAGTTTGGGACTGCCTGATGTAGACCCGCTTGTGTGGAATACGAAGACCGTCTGATCCCCATTCTTTGGGGAGAGTGGCGGCAATTCTTCCAAACAAGGTTCCATTTCATCCTTTTCGATTGCGAGAAAAGCTGATAAAGGAAAGTTTAGTGTCGCGTGGGCGAACTCGGGGGCGTATATCAGAGCGCAGGCATTCTGTTTGCGGAGGAGCTCGAGGACAACATCAGGATTCGGAAGCCGAATGCTGAACAATTGAGGGATATAGCCAGCTCTTGAGATGCCATATATATGGAGAACGTCTTGGTAGGTCATCCCACCAAGCCTACATAGGGTCAGAAAGTTAAGGTAGGTATAGATGATCACGACTCACCAAAGACCAACGACCGAGTTGTCTATAATGCCAACGGACTTGAGAATCCTACGATAGTAGCGTGCCGTGTATTCGACATCTTCCTTGAACTGCCGATATGATATGGAAAGCCAATCATGTACCTGACCGGTGGTGGGATCTGATCGTGGAACCCTGAAGGCCGGAGCGGACGGGTAGAGGGTCGAACTCTGTTCGAGGATCGTAAGGTGGGATGAATGCATGAGAGGGAGAACTGAGTGAGGGTACAGGAGGGGCGAGGAGCCGAGCCTTTATATGTATGCTGTACACGGGCCCCCAAGTCTCGAGTCATAGCGCTCCGATACGGAGCTAGTGACAAATGTGGGTTGAAGGAAGAGGTTGTTAGGCCATCGTCGAGCTCGAATAGCCTCCGTCGCGGTGATAGGACAAACGTTGAAACATGTCGCAGGCACTGCAGTGTTGCTGGAAAGCTAGATCTGTGACAGCAAGGCAACTTGAAGCCGTAAATGGCTAGACGGGAACTGAGTGGATCGGAAGAACGAGATTAGACAACGCGACTTTGTAAGAACGAGGGGGCCGAGAATGATTGCGGCGTCCCACCACGGAAGTGAAAGGTGACTGGACGGGATGGGCACCGCTCTTAACAGGCAGTGGTTCACCATTCCTGCAAAATGAATGCAAGTAAAACCCGCCATGTCAGCGCCTTGGGTACAAAGTCACACACACCGACCGTACAGGTGCGAAAATCTAGCCAAGTCTCCGTTTGCGGCGGAACTTTACATGCACCCGCTTCTGCTCCCCGTCACGTGGAGGGTGTATGTTTGGAAATCGTCGCGCGTCTATCAGATGGATTAGAACCAACGTACGACTGTGTGCACCGCCGATCACAGCCCCGTCAACTCTGGACGGCTTCAGACACGGCGTTCGGCTTGGCTTGATGAACAACGGGATGTTCCCGCCGCCGAGTTATGAATACTTGGCCTGTGCACGAACATGATTCCGGTAGCTCTCTCAGGACAAGAACAGTCCACGTACCGAGCACCGTGGGTGGCGCCGCCACCAACTTGCTTCGATTCTTTGGTCTGCCTACAACATCACTTACTTGACATGAAAATGCAAAGACCAAGAGTGATTACAGCAACCTGCTGTGCGTCAGAGTCAGAGTCAGAGATGGCCCTGGCACTCATTTCAGGTACATGATGGACTAGGATCGCCCAGCTCAGCTGTATGGCTGTCCAAGTTCCTGAGCCAAGTCGACCCGTGGAAATTCACCGGCTGTCCCCGGCGCAAACTTGAAGTGCTCCGGTGCAACTGCAAAACTCCAAGCAAAGTGCTCGTTTCAGCATTTTCCCTACAGCGCTAGGTACGTTCGTTCATTAAGCGGCCACAGGATACAGCTTCTCATTTTCTATCTCCTTCAGGTTCATCAGACCACCGTGGTTCGGACGTGACAGCCTCACACATTCTGGCTGCCCATGCTAAGGGGAGTTGGCCGTATTCACAGCCAGCACCACGCCAAACACGCCCTGCTCGTCCCCAGAAGACCCCACGAGCATCCCGTACACTGTTTCCATCTGTCATGCGCGCCGTCGGGCCTACAGGCACTTGCACTCAGCAAAGACCACACTCGGCACATCCCACAGGGCACTCCCTTTGCCCACGTTTACCAAGCCCCCCCCCTGACGTGTCCGGAAACGAGGCCTTCATTACCAGCGAGTTCGCGTGCTCTGCGCCCATGGGGCCCAGCCGAGTATTGCGGTCAGTTCCCTTCCGGGATAATAGATATCATCGATGCGCTTTCTTCTGGGACAAAAGAGGAAATAGCGACCATCATGTCGGATATCAATGCTTCCTCCAAATGGCGCCGGTATATCCGCCAGAGGGAGTCTGCCAGGCGTCTGGCACAGTTTCTAGCATCTACTTCCCGGCCGTCGCGAGCTCGTTCTGTAATGACCCTTGCACACGCACTAGGCTGCCGTTTCAAACCGAACCATTTCGAAACTATCGTCTATCAGCACTCCCTGAAGGAGTACTGGTCTTTAATCCCCCCTTTAGTGTCCCTCGCAAGGGATCAATGTGGCAAGACGACAGCTCGTCTTCTCAATTGGAAAATACGAGCATTTATAGAGTGCCATCGCTTTGGTCGCCTAGATCACGTGCTCGAAGAATTTGCCCGAGACAATGTTCAACCCAATCGAAGAACGTTTCACCTTCTTGTATCCGGACACCTTCGCAACCAGGACTTGGATTCTGCCAAGAGATGTCTGGAGTTGATGGAGAAAGCTGGTTTTCCTGTCGATGCCTCCACTCACGCGCTCATCGTTACCGCATACCGATCCTTAGGCTTGGACCCTCAGGTCCACGCACGAGCGTTCGAGGCCTTGCATCACGTCGATGTTCGGACATCCACTCTAATGCTCAACAGCATTGTCCAACATTTCCTGGACGTTGGCGACGAACCCAGTGCCGCGGAACACATCAATCGAATGATTGCCCCTGTGACTTCCAGAAGGCAAACCGTTCATCAGCCAGGAGGTACTACCACAGGGGCCGACGGCGTCGTGTCCTCGCTCATCGATACCTTCCCCCCTTCATCCAGAAGAACACCTGTGGTCCACCCGGATGCAGCTACATTCACAATCTTGATCAATTATTTGAACAGCCAACGACAATTCCATCGAGTCCACAAAGTATTGAACCGCATGGTCGAAATTGGTGTCAAACCCGATGCCGGTGTGGTAGCTGCTCTTATTCGTACCTACTGTCTCAGCGGTCGTGATGACACGGCTATGGGCTTGTTGGCCGCGATGCTTGAGTCAGACGCGGACGCCCGGGGTGTACTCGCTCTTCTCCGCGTGAAAAGCATACCCCAACTCCCTATCAACGTAAAGGGCATCGGTTTGACCGTACATGTCTTCAATGCTGCTCTACCCCGAGTCATGGAGATCCGCGGACTCAGTGGCGCCAGATTCATCTTTCGTATCATGCGGTCCAACGGCATTCAATCAAATGCGGCCACCATCGAAGTGTTTCTCAATTACCTGGACCGTATGGAACACATCGAAACATGCCGACTAACCCAGGTTCTGCGGAGCACGTCACGAAAGGCTCATGGTCCGACTATTCGACATCTCAATATCATCCTTCGTAATGCATTGCGCCGAGAGAAGCACAGGGTTCATGGTAGTGGATGGGATACTACTGCCGCGAAGTTTTCGTCGATAAGGCGATATACGTTTACGTTCCCAGAGAATTCTAACATCCTCAATTCCGAAAACTTTGATCCCAGCGGTAGCCATCACCATCCGTACGATGATTCCAGTATCCGGCCTACCGTTGTCGCTCTCTCCCGCAAAGGAGTCAAGAGTGATCGAGCTACCTTCGCGATGTGGCTCAAGCACGAAGGCATCGCCGACCCCACTCTTGGGACCACGAAATCTGTATTTCGCCATATGGTCGACAAGGGCATCCATCCAAACCGTTATCATTTCACCTCTCTTATGGATGGTTTCGTGCGGGCCGGAGACATGCAGGCAGCTGAGCGGGTCATGCGATCTGCCAAGGCAGCGGGGTTTGCACCAGATGTGGTGATGTGGACGGTGCTTATTTCAGGCTACGGACGCAAGGGAGAACCTGGGTTAGCAATGAGGACTTTCCGGACGATGGTCGCTGCTGGCATTTCACCTGACGTACCAGCCATTGACGCTCTTGCCCATGCGTACTTTGCTGTTGGAGCATATTCGGTAGCCAGAAAGGTTTTGCTTGAGCTCTGGCCTCAAGTAAAGCCGTTTCCGAGCGAACTCAAAAACGCACCTCTCAAGCAGCTGGCGCGCATATTTCGTCAATCAGGGGACCCAGGTGCGGCATGGAAGAAGTCTTTGGCACCGCAAGAGCAACACTCCTTCAACCGGAAGCTTCGTCAGGTTTTGCGGGAGTGGAAGCAGATATAGCACATCCCTCATCCTCTAGTTGTGCGACAGGCCTGTTGATGGATTTTTGTCACTGTAACTCGAGATGTAGCGTCGGGATAATACATATATGATTCCATGAGAAGAATATGAACGATATTTTTACAACGAAGTGGTCCAGATCAAGAAGAATGTCCTATCGCATGTGCGCAAATTTCTGGTCCAACAGCCGTATGGCTTCCCTAACACCATCGGCATTGACTTCGCTCACCCTCCGTCGCCCACATTCAATAAGCACATGTTGTGGGACTAGCTGTGGCGGTGATTCTCGCTGCCTCTGCTTTTGACGGAAATGCTCGTGAGGATCCGTAAGTAGCACGGACTGGTCTTCACTCGCAGCAGTTTGCGCGTAATGGGAGAGCCGCGCAGTGCGATCCGGTGTGACAGACCCCAGTGCGGGTGATATAACGACTCGAGATCCAGTGCACTTTGATCTGCGCGCAACTACTTCTGCCAGCAACGTCAGGTCCGCGAAAGCAACGTTAGGATGTGACTTGAGCTGACGCCATGCGTCGTCCGTTGATATGGTTTCAGGCCCGCGAGGGGGGGTTGTGGAGGAAATGATGGGTGCAATACCACATGAACCGCATCTACTGATGTCGCCGCAGCAACCACCGACCAAAATATTGTCGGTTTGGCTAGTTCTTTTGGGACAATCGATGCAAGGCAGGGTGGAGTTCACTGTGTGACCAATGGCCTGGCAGAATGCCTTGCCAAAACTGTCGTCGGCGCAAGCCATGCAGTTGTCGGGGTCACCAGAACACTTGGAAGCTGAAGACGAAGAAGTTGCGGCTATGGGCGTGACTGGGAATACAGGATTTGGCCTTGAAGTACCCGTCCTACGACGAATAGGAACGGGCGCCTGGAAGGCTGGCAAATTGTCCAGTATACTCATACTGGCAGTCGGTGGAGTGTTATGGTGCACGGATTGGTCCAGTGATACGATTGACTGCTGGTCAAGGTTCTCACTCGGGAGAGGAAGTTGATGGAGCGAGTTGTTGTTATTGGTTGCCTGCTGGACAGTTATTTCTCTGCACACACAAGGTGCATCCGGGCTGCACAAGATACAGGTGTAGGGGTCGATGGGATCTTGGCCGTCCAAGGTACTAGTTGTCTCATTTGTTGTCGTGAATGAAAGGATATTGTTGATTGGCGGAGGTGTGGGAAAAAGTGAAGGCCGAGAGTGACCCTCGTGTCCTCCTGGAGAAAAAGCGCCAGCCGGAGCGGTGTCAACGGGAGAAGAAGACACCAGAGAAGACGATGACAATGGAAAAGAAGAGGGGAGAGCAGGAAGGAGAACCTCTTGCTTGTCTTCATCGACCCTGGCCCGCTTTCTCGTGGAGTCGTCAGTCGAAGGAAAGCTGGGGGTCGACGTAGGAGTGTCGTCGTACGTCCGCTTCTTGTCCTTGTCCTTGTCCTTGTCCTTGTCCAGAAATCCATCGCGTTCTTGCTCCAGTCGAGTAATTTTCTCTCTGAGTATCTGATTCTCTTGGCGGAGTTCCTCGTTCTCCTCCTTCATCTTCTTGGCGATGTTCTGCAGAGCGACATTGCGCTCGATTTCCCCCTGTTCGTACGAATGCAAACGAGCCTGAAGCTCGGCTAGTTGTGTTTGCTTGCGCTCACGAAACGCGCGCTGGGCGGCCCTGTACGAGCCAAGTTAACTCCAGTCGGAAGTATAGGATGCGGTGAGGGTCTTGCCTATTCTGCACACGTCTACTACCGGATGATTCCTCGTCCTGTAGGGAAAAGTCAGGTTGTGGGCGAGCAATGGACATGGGAAGACGGACGACATCGTCTTTGGGGACAGTTGTGCTGGTGTTGGTCTCCTTCGGCTTTCTGCCAGGTTTAGGTTTGGCGGGAATGACCCATTCCTTTGAGGCTGTGGTGATGAATTACAAGGTTGTGGCAAGAGTAAAAGAAGATATTCGTACGTTGTGCCCAGAGTGTGGAGGAGGAGACTGTCTGTGAGGCAGGAGACAGCTCGACGGGGGACATGATGGTAGGCCGATTAGATCATGTCAAAAGTTAAACAGCATAAGGTCAGGTAACACAGCCACTATTTTATTCGACAATCTCCTCGTTCTGTTCAATCACCTCGTCGATCCACTCCTCAATCTCCTCCTTCGCCTCCTCGCCTCCTCCACGCTCCACTCCCTGCCCCCTGCCCCGCTTCTCGTCCGCAACATCACGCTTGCAACGTGCCCGCCATGCATTCCATTCGTCAACCAGCCGCTTGCGATGTGCGATCAACTCGGCGCTGACGTTGCTTTCCTCTGTCGCATCCTCTTCGTCAAATGTGCGGCTGTACTCCTTCAGGTTTCGACGGATCTGTCGTTGCTGTTCCCTCGTCAGCAACGTCCGTGGGCGAGGTCGCCATATGAATTGCTTGAACCGATCTAGTATATGCTTCTCCAGCTCTTGCCCGCGGAAGTCCCAGATCGCATACCCATTCTCAAGCTAATCTCCAGTCAGCGATCATCCGCGCTCGTTCACCGTAGATCCTACCGTATGCCTCCATGCACTTGCACTTGTAGCCAGGTACCTCCCGCTCGGATCCCACTCTACATCTGTAACTCCGTAGTGATCCGCTGAGCCGAGCTGCTGGATACCGGTACCCCACTCCGCCGTCTGGCCTTCCCTGCGTTCTTCGCTATTGAAATCGAGGTCCCAGAACTCAAGCTCAGACTTGGTAGATGAGCCTACAGTGGCAAGGACCACATGTCGTCCTCGCGGTGACCACCGAATGGTGTTGCTCGTACGGGATGCGAGCGTGCCTAACATAACACATTAGCAACGCCAAAGACTACACAACACCACGAAGCGCACGTAGAAGTCTGAAATCGTTCTTGGTTCGGTCGAGTTGATAGAAACTAATGTCAGTCTTGATGGTGATACCCGGACCCGGGTTACCGAGATTCGGGTCGCTACTCGAAACAATGGCAAACCGCTCGCCTTTAGGTTCCCATGAGAAGTCCGTTACAGTGTCTAAGATGCCCAATCAGCATACGTGAACGTCCAAGGGAAGTGAGTCAACCTTTAAGCTCCACTACCTCCACTGGAAAGTCTTTTTCACGGACTCGAAAGATTTCAAGGTTGCAAAAAATTGATTTCTTCGTTTTCGTGTGACGATCGACTTTGACACACAGAAAGTCGCCATGATTTTGCCAGTAAAGCTTACACTGACAAATGACCATTAAACATCAGCCTCCCAACAAGCCAACACACCAACCTCTGTGACATTGAATAAATTCTTTTGGCGCAGAATCCGTCTGCTGGGAAACTCCAGAAGTGTAACCCTCGCGGGTTGATTAGCCACTTCAGGTGTCCAGTATGCAAGCATATTCTCCCGAGCTTTCCTCGATGGTTTGTCTGCTCTGGCTGCCTTCCCGCTATCGTCCCTATCCTTGTCACCGTGGGGACACCATTCAAAGTCAATAACGCCCTCGATCTTCAAGCTCTTCTTATCGTGGAGACCCATACTGGGGAGCTCATACACGCTGATTTGTTGACCAGGTGTCACTCGCGCAACATACTTATCATCGGCGCTCCATTTGAACGCGGGCCACTGCATCTGTTTTTTCACTGAAGGGTCTTCGCTTTCAAAAAGAGATGTAGGGAAAGTTCGGAGTAGGTGGCCCGATTTGACATCCCAGACAGCAATGTTATTGCCTTCGTCTTCCGGTGAAAAGTACTCGGGACCTTGAGGGAGAGTTGGAGACACAGTAATAGGATCGTGCGACCAAGTAACGAGATAACTTTCGCAGGGGGAAAAATCGATCAACTTGACAAAAGGATGAGCGAATCGTTGCTGGGGCTCCCAAGAAGGACCGCCCCATAGGCGGACACCCTGGCGGAAGAGAGTTGCAAAGTATGTGCCGAGAGGAGACCATGAGGCATAGAGCTCGGTCCAGTTCTGGGAAACGCGTCAACGATGTCGGGCGCCGCTCCTGCGAGGCACACCTTTTTCAAATATGCAACTTCACACTGAGATGGCTTCCCATGCCAATGTATCTCCACATCATCACCGCGGTAGGTAACATACTGATCACGCCCTTGCGGATCGGCGAGCCAAGCCCGATGGTGCTCCTGCGCGAAAAGATCAATACGGAAACAGAAACAATTTTCACCCTCGAACCTTTGGATGAAACTCCTCTATCTTCGGTTCAACATACGTTTCGTCCACGTTCGCATATTGTTCGATATCGGCAAATCGATTGACAAGGAAGGTATGCTTCGAATCGAATGGATGACCTTGCATGGCGCTGATCGCAAATGTTGCTGCGTCTGCGCTCCCTGCATCGACGAATATGTAACTGGAGAGTGGCCAATTAACAGCGCTACCGATCCGAAGAATGGTGTTGGCATACCCTTTACTCTTTCCTGAAGCATTATCCCAGGGGACAAAGATATTTTCAGATTTTAAAGCAGCACCCTTCTTGGTGAACTCTTTGGAAATTTTTGCGAGAAGTTTGTCGAGTTTTGATTTATCAATCACCGGTACACCATCTACGACGATGACGTTGTCCAAGCCATCATCGAGGGCGACGTGATATCTGGGAGTGATCGTGAACATTGCAGTATACGGGAGTAACGGGGCTGCCTACTTTGCCTCTATGTCTGTGAAATCGAGTTCGTCGTCGAGATTGAGATGTGTAGCACCGTTTGGGATGGCCATCTTGCGCGGAGAAGAAGTTTTCGAGTTGAGCAGTGGTGTAGAGCTATGCTCTGAATTATTTTCAATTGATAAAATTATGGTTATCCTTACTTGGGGTTAGGGTTGATATCTAGGCACATAACGAACGTGCCATGCCATGATGTCACTTGGCAAACAGGCGGTCTTGCGTCTCGTGCCGACCTACTCGCGACGTTGAATCATGATGGCCCAATTCAGGGATCTCTGTGAGTGGGCACTGATCTCACTTCCAGTTTGGTTAACTCTGTTCTGAAGCTGCTCTCCCTCGTCAGTATACCTTCATCCCGCTCCGAATTGGAGCAGGTCTGGCTCATTGCAGAGCAACGTGACGCGCGACATTGGTCATAGTTCCGAGGTGTGTGCCTTTGATGACAGCGCTAATCAGCGCCGTACGAATCGCTCATCTCATCATCCTTGAAATACGCCACGTGCGTTCTTGTATAAAACTGCACAGCAGTATTCCCTCTGTTATCTTCAATCGAGCCTCAGACTGCTCGGATAGAGTTCCAAGCTTGGCCTTCCTGCACTGTGTCTCATGTCGGTCGGGAAAGATGTCGCCTTCGAGTCGGAGGGGGACCAGGCCAGTGGCCCTCGGAACATCTCTGTCGACGCTTATGAAACGGATCTGAAAGCAACTGCCCACAAACTCAATGAAAAGGAGTCGCTCAGCGCTTGGCTCACCATCATTGCATCTGGTTTTGGTTTGATTAGTGATGGCTGTAACTTCACATACCATGCTCGTGCAGAAACTAGCTGAAACTCGTGTTCCAGATCAGAACAACTTAATGACTATGTCAAATGTAGGTCATCTTTCATGCACTTATTGCCAGTTCTGGAGTGTCCCCTCTAGGTCGTCTTCAAGGCACTTTACCCTACAGAGTATACATCTGCCGTCTCTACCCGAGTGTCAAACGCTCTTCTTGTTGGTCAGTACACGTGAGCGAGCGCTGTCATCGAAACGAACTGACGTGGATCTGAATCAGGCGCTATTATTGGGCAACTTCTTGTTGGCCTAATTTGTGACAGAATGGGTCGCAAGGTTGCCCTTGTGAGCACCACCCTGCTCATCGTTCTTGGCGCCACTCTTGGAACTGCCGCTCATGGCGCTAACGGGAGTGCACTTGGTCTCTTTTGGTTCCTGACAGTTGCGCGAGGAATCACCGGCATAGTAAGCCACTTACACTTGCACACTTGTCTCCGCCATTGATTCTCGCAGGGTGTTGGTGGAGAATACCCCGCCTCGTCGACGAGCGCGAGTGAAGCAGCGAATGAGAAATCTATCCAGGATCGCGGTCCAGGTACTGCCTATCTATTGCCCATCTTCCCACCTTGACTTTTTTTGCAGTCTTTATCATGGTCACGAATTTCGTTCTTTCGGTGACTCCATGTGTTCTTTCATCGAGGTTTCTAGAGTTAGTAACACACCTCTGAATCAGTTTGGTGGCCCATTGGCCGTATCTGTGTTCTTGATTGTGCTCTCCGCGGCTGGGGAACAACATCTTCAGACTGTGTGGCGCGTCTGCTTTGGATTTGGTATCTTGTTGCCTCTAACCGTACTCGTCTTTCGTTTGCGGATGTTGAGCTCCAAGCTTTATCGGAAGGGTGCCATCAAGCGTAATGGATATTTTGATCTTGAAGGAGAACACCATTGATCCTTTGGCAGGTCGTGTTCCCTATTGGCTGGTAGTGAAACGTTACTGGCGTCCCCTCATCGGTACCTGCGGAGCATGGTGCGAACTCAAATCCGGATGACCAGGCAGTATCTGACTTTTCAACAGGTTCCTTTATGACTTCGTAAGCACCAACTTCTCAGCTTCTTAGGTCCTCAACACGTGTACTACCGTTAGGTGACGTTCCCGAACGGTGTGTTCTCTGGAACAATTATTTCCAGTATAATCCACAACAGTGATATCAAGAAGACTGCCGAGTGGCAACTTTTACTTGGAACGATAGCCTTGCCTGGCGTCTTTGTCGGCGCCTGGCTCTGCAACCGGATAGGTAGAAGGAATACTGTAGGTGTTAGAGCCCAAGCTCTGTGTAATGACTCGACCATCTCTCTAGATGATCTTGGGATTTTCCGGTTATTTAGTGTTTGTAAGTTTCTTACTTCCCCAGTCTGCTACATGTTACAGATCAGTCGTCTCCTAGGGTCTCATCATCGGCCTTTCGTACAATAAAATCACGACCATTACACCTCTTTTTGTGGTTTTGTGAGTCAGTAGAATTAACTTATGGAGGTTCGCTAAGTGGGGTCATTTTCAGCTATGGGTTGATGCAATCGTTGGGCAACATGGTACGTGGCATTCAGACTTCTGTTTATGTGCTCACGCGAGTGCCACGTGCAGGGACCGGGTGACATGCTGGGTTTGACGAGCTCCGAGTGAGTGTGTTCTTCTGTTTTATTTCAAGCTCAGCAACCTTTGCGCAGGTCGTATGCGACCCCCGTGCGGTATGTCACTACATGCATGTTCTGTTACCGAGATCTTAAACTTGTCGTTAGTGGGACATGCTATGGCCTTTCTGCAGCCATAGGGAAGACTGGCGCTGCAGTTGGCACCCAAGCATTCACACCCATTCAGAACAACCTCGGAAAACGGTACGTGTGATGTTTATCTTACTTGCACAGACCCCAGCTAATGCAGATGGTGAAGATGGACTTTCATTATCGCTGCTATCTGCGGTGTTACTGGAGTGCTAGTGACGTACTTCTTCGTGCCTGATATGACGGGGGTCGACCTCGCAGAAGAGGATGCTAAATTCTTGAGATACCTTACGGAGAATGGTTGGGAGGGTGAGATTGGAGAGGATGACGACAAGGGGCTGATCGTTGCGTCGTACGGGAGTGAGGAAGTGATGGAGGAAAAGGTTTGAATGTGATAGCAAGACTGGTCAATCTCGGTCACGTGCAGACTTGGCAGTAGCCGTACGGCATTTCAGTCGTTTTCTCGTTGCAAGCTCCAAGTTTCACTCTGAATGTCTGTGAGGGTCTTTTGGTGTAGTGCAGCGCGTCGTTCGCTGTGTAGTTCGTGCCTGCTGTCTCGTTGCGCCAGAGCTTGCTACTCACAGTCCGCTCTTCCCTCCGTTGCACTTGCTGGCCGGATCCAAGATCCCGAAGCTTCCACCTCTGCCGGCCCGACGCGAACAGCAACCTGGAGTGATTCTCACCATGCAGTCGCGAATACCAGAAATCCGCTGGACCCGACCCGGTTTGATCGTTACCTTGCATCCATCAGAGCAGCTGACTTGGAGCCGACTTTGGACGACGTCGAACGATGTAAACCGGAAGGCTTCTCGCGGCCAGACTCGTCGCGCTATGCCGCAGAGTACACGAACTTGCTGGAGACGCTTTGTCGATCTTTCAGCAAGGATCAACTCCGCCATTTTACAGAGCTCTACAAGCTCGATCCGATATGGACCCGTTCATCACGTCGGAAGACTGAATATGCAGAGTCAATAATAGAGAAGGCATGGGGTTGGCCATCTTTGAAAGAGATAGAGAGAAAGCGGCGGGATATGACTGAAGTGCTTGCAAAGTGTCAGTCTTATCCCTTTGCATGTGGTGCCCACTTCAACGAATTATGTTGCAGCGTTCACTGTCACACCTAGCCAGTTGTTTTTAATAATGGGAAAAGGTGCGAGAAATGAGTTTTCCGCGATACTGTATTCACGTTTCCCGAAAAGATGGGGCCAACCTACTGCAGTTGTCGATGCAGTATAACGTGCATATATCCTTGACGTCCAGCCCACTCGCTCTACGTGTTGAAGGCTTACGAGGCTCTCTGAAGGCATTGACCGAACATATCAGCTCCTTAAAGAAGGTACAGTCACCACTCTCAGATATTTATGCAACTTTCAAACCCTCGCTTGCTAGGGTATAATCGATGAGATATTTGAACTTCCAACCGGTCGTCCTGTCCGGCCAGATTTGTTGCAGCGCATATCTCGGTTAGCTGGTGCGTATGTTGAGAATCATGGTAACAGAGGCAAGGTGCATTCTCAGCCTGAATTTTATGAGACCTTGCTCATTGTCACATAGGTCCGCATATGTGCCAAGGACCTCGGCGACATTACTGCCGCTGAACGGTTAGCGCTTCGCGCTTCACTGGAGGTCAGTGTGTTTTCTAACAGCGACATGGGTTTGGGATACATCGACCTTGTAGGTCGGGACACAAGGGCACACTGTTTGTTACGATCCACCTAGCAAGATAAGGGACTCCCCTATTGAAATCTCTGAGCCGCATAGGTATTCCATATATCCTTTTGTCACACCTTGCTCGTTCCCATGGACAATGCATTCCGGTGGTGCATTCCGACTGCGCCGAGTCGCGGACTGGTTGGGTGTCGACTCTTACGAGGATATAACATCCACCGGTGGCCTGGCTCATAATCCACACCGCCTACTAAACATTAATCAGTGAGTATGTTGGATAGAGGTTACTGACACAGCTAATCGCGCTCTAGGAGTGGAGAGGAGCTCAGCCAGCTCGTCTGCCCAACCATGCATGAAACCACCTCGTATCGTCGGAGAATTATTTCGGCTTCGTATGCATACTCTTTGGTCCCCAGATGGGTACTAACGGATGTTCAGGCTAGGCCATATCTTAATATCGTCAGGTGATAATTCACAGCGAGCCACAATATTCCCCCCGTTAAGAGGTACCTTATCTCTTCCGGACACTCTCAAATGGGTTGAAAACTCCGGAACACCATTGACTTTTGTGCCGAGGTCCGTATCACAAGGCTTCACCCGAGTCGCTAACGTTTTCATTTATGTAGTGTTCCACCTACTATGATGACGGCCACCGTTGGTAAACGAAGAGCTTTACACCGGCTGATCTACAGGACATTGCCGCAGATAGCTGGCCAGATTTCAAAACTACCCCAGCACGTTTTCAAGTTCGAAATTGAGTTTTCCGGTCTTTCATTCGCCAGCACTCGAGCAACGCAAGATCTTGAAAACATGCTGAAGTTTAAGCATATGATATCATCCGACGAGTCGAATTCAAGCGCAGACCCCCTCTCATCTCAAGGAAGTGTTTCTCAGTCAGGTAGCCTACCCGAGGCATTCAACAACGGGTGGGACTCGAGCTGCCAAGTGGGTAGGGAAACATACGTCAACCTAATGTTGCCAGACCGGTCAGTATGCCATCTATGAATGGTTGACTTCCTGACCTCTTGCCATTTAGCCCAATGGATGTGCAGCTTTGTATCTTCGATTGGGATGTTATAACCCCGATGCAGCACCCACCAGTCCTTCGGGAGTACGTCGACAAACTTCGTGATCTGTACGTTAACTCCCCGTCATCGAATTGTGATACTGAGCATTTTCATAGCCTAACCAATAAGGCCCAACTGTCACAACCCGATCCACCATCGACGTTCAGCTACGAAGGAAGGGCATATTACCTCCACGATAACTTGAGCTTGAGACAAAGTAACAACCCGATCTTATTATCAACTACCTCAAGTGATTGCCTTGCGGATAATTTAGTGGAAGTCTGTAGTGAGAGCATAGTGGATCTTCAGAGTACCCAGAAAATAGAACTTTGCCAGGTCAGTACTCCGTTCACCCATAGCTCGTAGGCTCAACTACTTTTAGGTGAAATATGATGGTATTATTGAGGGTCCGAGTTGGAAGCGTTTCCTCGCAGCATGCGATCAACTTAGCGTAGTATCCTTAGACTCACGAAGCAGGAAGGATAAACCGCAAGCGGCTTACCTAGAGAAATGATATTTTCGCACTTTGGGGCTCACATACAAGTCATGCTATGCAGTGGGAAAAGAAACAAACATGGGGTCTACAAGTCTTCAAGGGCAGGAAAAAATGACTCGGGTTCTGGCTATCTCCGTCCACCGCCTTTTCTGCTCGCCTTTTCGCTGCGCTTTTTAGCTCGTACCTAAGGAGTGAAGTAAGATTTCAATTCTAGAATTGGCTGCGACGGGTCCGCACCTCTTTTTTCATCCTGGCATCTAGCATGGTGTAGCGACCTTTGACACCTTTTGGCCGTCCTTTGATGCCTTTGTGAGCACCTTTTGCGACTATCACCTTAACCTCTTTTTTCTTGCCCTTCGCAGTGCCTTTCCGCATGAGTTTCTCGATTTGCTGAGCTTTTTCCCGTTCAGACATGTCCGCTGTCGCGTTCACGCCTTCAGCCTTCTTCATAGCTTTTTCTAGGCGTTGGGCGGCTCGCAATTTCTTCCGACCCTTGGCTTCTGCGATTTTCTTGATCGGGCGTGAATCAAGTGCACGCTGACGTGCCCTCAAGATAGCAACAGCCTCCTTCGTGACAGGGATATTGGGCTTGTAATGATTCGCCTCATCGTCGAGGAACCAGGAAGGGAGGCCATCCTTGGCGTCAAGCGAATGGCGATTGAATCCGTCATTCAGAAGGTTCGTTTTGGTTGTTCTGCGATTGACCAACTGCTGTGCGAGAGTGACAGCTTCAGCAGTCGCTAAACCATATTCTATGGAAGAGATCAGTCTTGGTCTAGCTTCGAAATTTAAAGCCGCACTCTGGATGTGAGCCTGTTTCGCTTGATCCGCGTTTTCATCCTCAGCATTCCACATGTCGGTGTCATCCCGAGATTCAGCGGGGACAATTTCGAAATCACTCGCCTCGGACTTGTCATCGTCAGAAATGAGATGGGACAAAAGGCAGTGATATACCTTGTCCCCCTGGTCATCCTGCTGGCTTTCACTTGTGCTTGAAACCATCTCTACGTCTTCGTGCTCGTCATCCTCATTTGGTCCCGTCACTTCTCTGAATATATCTTGGCTAAACCAAACTTGCGCAGCACGGGAGGGTGGTTGAACGTCGATGTGTTTCCCGAGGGCCGGATTAGGTCGTTTTCGTTTCTGGCCCAGGATGGGTTCGTCATAATCGCTCTCATCTGAAAAAGAGTCATCAATTTCCTTGGCTGCCACCATCTCCTCCCAACCACCGTCTGCGCTACTGTCATCACCACTCTCCACGTCGTCCTCGCCCTTCAGGCCGCTCCATTCATCAAGTTGTCCTTTTTTCTTCCTCGCCTCTGCTACCCGATACCTCGCGTCCCTTTCCTTCATCTTCTCCCGATAAGCGTCATACATGCTATCAAGATCGGCTTCGAGCGCCGATACTCTTCTTTCCTTTTCTTCTTCGGAACCAATAATTTCTTCATCACTTCCATCCACCTCTTCCAGCACCAGCACCTCCTCATCGGATGGCATCTCATCGTCCGAGGCAAGCTTGCTGATACCCCCTTTTTTCCGAAGTCCCCTTTGTGTATCAACGAGATCGAACATGTCATCTTGACCCATGCTCAGTGAGGCATCGTTCTGTTCAAGACCGATATCCAGAGGAGCTGTCATCTGCAGCTGCAGTCGTTGGATAGTTTTCGCTTTAATTTCATTGGCTCTTCTCCGAGAGCGTTTTGCTTTCGCTGCCGCCTCTGCATTCCGTCTCTCAAGCTGACGTGGACGGTTGGTCAGAGAAACATCGGGTGCGATGAAAATCTGACCTCGTCTTGTATCTGCTGCTCCTCGCCAACCACTTCAGAGATTTCAACTGTCTCCGTAAGTTCAGCAGCGGGCTTGGTCTTCACCTCCAACCCAAGCTTCGGGGGGATTCGTGAGCAAAAGCGAGTTGATAGTTTGAACAGGGTCACCTCCTCTCGTACAGCTATCCGCCATTTTAACAAAGCCTTGAAATCACCTTTGCCTAGCACTTTGAGATCTTCGAAATTGGCTTTAATGTCCGGAGTAGTAATGCTAAGTTCCAGCCACCTGCACAACACCCAACTCGGTCATCTTGAAACGAGAAAGACGGATCTCGTACCGTTTCTCCTCCTCGGTTTCAAATGTAATTTTATTCGCGAGACCGAGCACATTGACGGGTTCGAAGCTGCGGACCAAATCGCTCGCGGAGGTTTTCGTGAAGAGTGTATAGTCGCCGTCGTCGTACCCGTCTCGCTTTCTACGTTTTTTCTCTGGCTGAAAGACATTAGCCAGCGCATTATTGGCTGATGAACCTTTGTCAGGACCGGAGAGCGCGGAGCCCAGATCCTTGAACACATGCTTAGGGTCAAGGAATTTTGGATCAATGTATTTTGGAGCAAGAAACTCCCGGCACACGACGAAAATCTCGGCAGAGACATTCCTGTAAATGTCTCTAAGTGACCAAGTCGACGATAACATAATAGCTGACCTCGAAGAAGGTGGTTTCGTTGCCTCTACTTTTACAAACAATTGACTGAACACCCAAATGAGATTGTTGTAATCGACACTTCGGAAGACTTTAGTGACAAATGTTCCTCCTTTGACAAGGAATTCAACCGCCAATTTCAAACTCGTGAGGACGAGTTCAGACTGGCTGTAAGCATCCTGAATCCACGCAGTACCGACATTGGGTGCACCATCGTGAAGTACGACATCTGCTTTCCAGTCTTTGAGTTCACCTCTGAGGAGATTGCGACAGTGAATGGTAGTAATATCTGCGGCAAACGTCACGACTCTTGGTATTGGTTTAATTGGTACCAAATCAACGCCTGGATGATGATGAATGGTTATTTGATATGGGATGGATTTGACGGGAGGAAGCGCGCCGCACCGACGATCACGCTATTTGTTGGCATGTACTTGCTTGCAACCTGAAGCCAGCCACCCGGGGCCGCGCAAAGATCGATACAGCAGCGTGCAGATTCAAGAAAAGCATATTTCTTGTTGAGTTGGATGAGCTTGAAGGCTGAGCGGGCGCGGTAGCCCTGCTCTCTTGGGAATGTCGGTTGTGTGGGTGCGCGATACGGATAAGCACACGTACTTGGCAAGTTTATAATACTTGTCGAGACGACCCTTGCCGGTTTTCTTTTGGGCCTTGCCCATGGTGGTCAAACGAAGGTTAGTGAGGGGCCAAAATTAACGACATGTTTGATTACGCCTATTTGAGTATGTACTTGTTGAATCCCTCGATTACCCATCCGCAAAGTTGAATTCTCTCAATGACTACTGCTGGCTCCTCGTCGCCATTGTTGCCCCTCGCGCTGAGCGGTGGGGATACCCCCTCGTTTCTATGGAGGTCAGGTGCCATCCTGGGTTGGTCTCCAAGTGCACGTTCTGGTGTGTAAACTCACGGGGTGTGGCACTCTCTTAATATCATAGCTTTCGCTGGAATGCTCACTGGAGCCTTTGGCGCACATGGACTTAAACGGCGAGCGGGGATCACTACTGACGACCTCCACGCGTGGGGGACAGCGTCGACCTATGCGGTATGCAGCCTCTTTGGGGGATTGTCCGGTGACTGACCACGAAAGGCAAGATTGCCAATGGGCTTGGATTGATGCTTGTGTCCATGCACCGCAGATTTTCCACACATCGCTTTGCTGGGCCAGCGATATTGACGGGCGGTGTGTTATTTTCGGGAAGCATCATGGTGCTCGTTCTGAAACGGTACGCATCTTGTACAATTATCGGCTGGACTACTGACGTCTGGGAAGAGTCAGGTTCTTTGGCCCTATAACGCCACTCGGGGGTCTTATTATGATGGCTGGGTGAGCGAGAACTGCTTTTGAATGTGAACGAGTCTCATTTGCGCGGCAGTTATGCGAGTTTGGCGTTGTAGATTAGTTGTAGGTCAATATACATCACGTGACTGACGCGTTGTCGTGAGAGCGTGTCAACTCCGCTTGAAATCTGGTAAAATAAGCGCACCACCCATTCTCAATCCTTTTTCTCGTCCCGAGCGACGCCCATCGTCCCCGCCCGATTTCGTTCTTCACTCCCGTCACCCGAGCCCATGTCAGTCACCCGACCAACATTGACCATCTCCCTATCTCTTCCTGGAAATTCCACCGCTTCTTCTTCCCGCCCTCTCAAGCGCCGTCTTTCGCCTTCCGCTGATCTTGCTTTCTTCACCCCTGCTGCCGACTCCTTCAATCCAAAGCCCTATACACCCAATAGCGCCACCGCACCACAGGTCCCAAATCCATCCAAGCTTCCTCCAGCTCGTAATGCATCGCTAGCCCAACATATACCTCTCATGGACCCCTCCCCATCAGATCCCAATGTTGTCTTCATTCACCCGCCCTTCGTCGCATTTCCTAACGTCCACCTCTATCCTGAAGGCCTCTCATATTCCCTCATGGCTGCCAACCCCGAGTGGTTCTTGGATGCGAACGATTTTATATCCTCCGTCTCCACACATCCCGACGCTATTCCTTATCCTCCTCAGCTCGAGCCTCCTAGAGGCTGGTGCCCCGCCAAGAAAAAGGATCTGAAAGCATTGGGTCCTGATGGTTGGCCAGAGGGGGAAGAGCCGCGACTACGTTGCACCTTTTGTAGAAGAACATATGCAGGCGTAAACGCAAAGAGTATGTGGCGACGTCATGTGTACGAAAAGCATAAGATTGCAATGTCAAACCGTCGCGATGGAAATGATCGTAATCGCAGTGGACGAGGATCAAACAGTAGGTCACCTGTGTGGTCCATTGTAGTTCGCCTTTGACGCCATAACAGGAGATCAGCACCGCAGTACCGTTTCTGACAAGGAGAATTTATCGGGAGATCTACGCCAAGTTAACAAGATATCCACAGATCAATTCAATAATAACAAATCCAAACCAAGACCTTTTCTTGTCCCATCGGACAGCGCCCAGAAGAGAGATCAAGATGACGACGACGACGAGAACATCGTCACAGCATCTGCGCCATTGGTTGAGCGGCCAGATTCTCCTCAGCTGGCTCCTCCCCCGAGTAGTAATTCGTCGACTGACGCAGCTCTAGAAGCTAGTCTTCCCGAAGCATTTCCCTTGGGTAATCCTCAGTCTGACCGAATGATCTCATCTCCACCCACTGCGCCAATCACACTTCCTATGTCCCCGTACGATCCAACATTAACACCCTCATTTCGTCATTCTCCACCGCGTCTCCCCTCTGATCAGCCGTGGCGATTTCCAAGCCCAAGTCATCCATTACACTCGAGGGCGAGGGAATTGTGTCTTGGCATGCTAGTCCGGGGAGGTATTAGCCCTGTTATCAAGGCTTCAGCAAGTGACTCTAGTTCTCCCAGCCAGGGGACCCCAAGTATCATTCATACTCCGTCCAGCGCTGTTGGACGCAGCAAACCTTTCAATGATGCGTTTGGTAGCTCCCCCGTTATATTCCGAGCTTCTCCACGTCAGCTCTTCTCCGATGGTCATTCTCCTTTTCCAGTTTTCAATGCAATCGATCTTCGCAGGCGCGTTAATGATTCACCCCTCAGTGGTGGCCTCAGACGACGCATGCATTATCGCAAACCTGCTGCGATGAATTTACGCGGCGACTTGCTTTCTGACGTGTCACTATCATCTACAAGTACTAGTGGAACGGAGAGTCCCATCCAGTCTTCGAATGAAGATCCGTTCGGGGGACTCTACAAACCATTAGTAGAGCCGAGAACACGTGAAGACGGGGCAGACCAGAGAACTCCGTCGCCTCTCGGATCTTCCTCCGAGGCTGAAAGCCCAGTGGTTAGGAATGCTCGTCACTCTGATGTGGGGGCACCGGAGCTGGAAGCCGGTCTTGTGGGCCTTGGAATTGGTTTGATGGCTCCCTTCAGACTGTCCACATGTCGAACTCAATCTAACCATGGCACTGATGGTTCTCCCTTGGAGAACGATGAGGAGGAAGTCGAAAGGGTGCTCACTGACGGTTCCCCCGGGTCCCCGACAGATATATTGAGCAGCAGACACCTGCGCTCGCCCCCCCTGAAGAGACGACGGACGAGCGTTGAGTGAGCGGCATACGTTACCCGATGGCTATCTATCCTTGTGGTCGATGTTGTCTTTGCCTTATTCTATCACGCACAGCCGTGGACGTGGAGATCTAGGCCTTTCAGATCGTCTGATCTTCGTACTCGTTGCATATCCTACTTGTAAAGTGTTTTGAAATCGCCCTGTATTTTTTCGTTGTTACGCAGCATATCAAACGAGTAGCATTTGCTGTCATTGCATTGGCTTGGGTGTTGCGTCGAACCGTGTGAAAAAATCGGTGCGGCGTTCCTCTCGCGTGTAGCCCTCATCAAGAATATCAGGTTAGCATCAAGTGCAGCCCGTTCACGTCCTACAAGACCTTCATTACACCGTTCGTCTACTCTCTCACTCGGGTGCCAAACTTAGGTACGCACACTTGGCCTCCCTACGAGAACGACCTCACCTTTGGAATTGGTAGCCTGATCACCACTCTCGTACAACCAATCTTCCCCTCCAAGTGTTTGTCGTGAACTAGACGCTAACGAACATAATGCAAGCCATCAAATGTATGTCATATAGCAACATTGACCTGTCTCTTCCTTATAACATGACAAAAGGTGTTGTGGTCGGCGATGGTGCCGTCGGAAAGGCATGTGGAGAACCTTGTAACCTTCCAATAGTAGCGCTTATCGTCCACTGTCAGACTTGCCTCCTCATATCTTATACCACGAATGCCTTCCCGGTGAGTCTTGGACGCGCTGCTTATCGATACCGGACCTCTGACAGCAAGGTTCCAGGGAGAATACATACCAACAGGTACTTTCACTATTCATGAATTGGCCCAATCCTTGCTTATGTCTAAAAAGTCTTTGATAATTACTCTGCAAACGTGATGGTGGACGGCAAGACCATTTCCCTTGGGTTGTGGGATACGGCCGGACAAGAAGATTATGATCGTCTTCGTCCACTCTCTTATCCCCAGACAGACGTCTTCTTGATCTGCTTCTCCCTAGTCAGCCCGCCAAGCTACGAAAACGTCAGGACTAAGGTACGTTCCATCAAGTTTCCAAGGATTGCAATCAAGCCCATGCCTATCCCCTTAGTGGTGGCCCGAGATTTCGCACCACGCACCATCCACTTCGGTGGTTTTGGTTGGCACTAAACTGGATTTGCGCGAGGATCCTGCTACCATCGAGAAACTGCGTGACCGGTTAGTACTTTGAAAGAACTTGTGCACCATTGTCCATCAACGACACACCCATCAGCCGTATGCAGCCCATTCAGTACAGTCAAGGCGTTTCCATGGCAAGAGACATAGGGGCAGTCAAATACCTGGAGTGCTCTGCTCTGACGCAGAAGGGTTTGAAGACCGTATTTGACGAAGCCATCCGCGCCGTTCGTGAGTGATACACACCTTTTTCGTATACGATTCTCATGTTCGACCTGCCAGTGAACCCTCCCCCGAAGAAAGAGAAACGTGGTCGAGGATGTGTGATCGTATGATTGACGAGATATTTGAACCAGAGACTGAGGGGACTTTTCCGACATCTCCTTCCGTAGATGGATTTCACACCCATATATTGTCCTGCTCACTTTATGACCGGTATGCTAGTTTTCTTTTCTTTTCTCCTGTCCATGAGAATATACATTGTCTGGCTCTATGGACTGAATCGAGAGAAAACGGTTCGAGCATAGGGCCCACGATCGATAGTACTTGCCAGGCTTGTACTATCCTACTTGGGTAATCCCGAGATCAGGCCCACCCCTATGGCTCAAAAACTTTAGATGCTGTGCACACCACTCCTATCGAAACTACATCCAGCATGCCCAAAGTCCTTAGTGTGTCGCCAACTGCGAGCTTGAGCAAGAATGATAGTGGAGGTGTACTGAAGAGAAATCAGGTGATTTTCGTTGGAACTAGCGCTTTTCTACACTAAAGGCTATCGGAGGCTTGTCATCAATGTAGAAGACGGAAATTGGTAAGATTTTTCGGCATCTAATTCTAGGATTGCTGATCAACATTCTGCGTGCTCAAGAAATGGTGCTTTACGTTGCTTCCGAGAGATCAAAGTCGTCCACTAAGTAGGCTTCATATAGTGACGCCAAACGACCTTGCTCGACTTGTGTCCGTTCGCATTCCCATGCAGTTGCACATGTCCAGCAGGGTTTTCATCTACCACCGAACCCCGAGTGCACATTCGACGAGGGTGAATTTATCCATCCATCTGTATGACAAGCCCCTGACCCAGGTGTGTTAGTTCCTGATGCTAGCGCTCCTGATACATCCCTCGAGACCCCGAAGAATCGATATGAACGTTTGGAGTGTCGTATTTGTGTGTCAGGTTTTATCCTCTAGGGAGGTACACTGATTTTAGACACCAGTGGAACTAGAAGCCTTATTGAAAGAGAAGCAGGATACAATCACGTCCACATCCCCTGTGAATCCATATTCCATATCCTCAAGCCTCGCGACACCACACACTCTGTCGCCAGCGGTATCGGCTCCAGCTTCTAAGAGTTTTGATAGTCCTGGGACTGCTGATCACATTGATATATCTTTTCTGGGCGACAGCTCATCTGTCTTCGGGGTGTTCGAAGAAGACTTTATAGGCAGCGTCCCGACAGAGTTAGGTAATCGACCAGAATTTCACTTGACCTAAGGTTAGACATCATTGTAGGCGTTCTTTGGCCGAAGTGGCCGCAGCACCTCCCTCGCCCTGACCTTCTTCGACACATGTAAGTCGCTTCCTGGTAACCTTTGCAAATTTAGGTCTGAACGGCAGAGCTAATAGTGTCGATGCCTTCTTTGCTTTTCACCCACATGCCACTCGACTACTCAACATGTCTACTTTTCTGAGCTCTCTGTCGTTGCCGTGCGACCACCCGGATTTTCCTTCACCACCTATTCTCCATGCTGTCTGTGTGGCCGGTTCGCTGTACACAGTGGCGAATACACAGCAACTAGGATTGAGTGCCCCTGAATTTGCAGAACAACAAGTGAGGCATGCGAAGAATCAGATCGACAAACATTTGATGAGTGGACAAAACCCATTGCAATGTTTACAAGGTGTGATCTCTTCATTATCAACGAATCAAAATGCCAATATAGCTCTAGCGACCGTCATTCTGTCATGGTATTATTGGAGTCATGCAAGGTGAGCCAACAGTTGCTGTTGTAGATGGTGTTTGATGCGAGAGCTTGACATTTACCTTGCCTAGATGGGTTGAGGTTTGGTTCATGTTCACAAAGCAAGTGCTCAAGTACTGATACACTCCTCAGCTTTTTCTTTCCACGGGACAATCATTACGGATTGCAGTCCCACTTGGCCTCAACCTTTGCCCACCATTCCATGCGCTGAATACAACTGAGAAGTCAATGTCAATAATACCGCCTCCACTTACTTTTGTGGAGGATGAAACTCGTCGCAATGTATTTTGGTTGGCCTACACGATTGATCGGCAATATGGTGCTGGGAATGGATGGTCCATGTCGCTCGACGATAATGACATTGCTCAACTTTTACCTCTTCCCAGAGCAAAACTAGATGCTGGAGTCAGTATCCCAGGATGTTTTCTTGACACCCTACTGATGCACATCCAGATCTCAGTTAGCACAGAACATCGCCAATGGTCACATCTTCGCGAATCGTTCCTGGTTCATCCTCCCGATTTAACGGACTCATTCACACTCTACATTAAGGTTACGATGATTATTTCTCACATCAAAAATTTCAACCATAGGTTTCGAGTTATGGAAAATCTTGGAGATCCTGGGTCGAAAATCACGAGAAGGAATCGATGGAATGAGCCGGATGTCCGTTCTACGACTACCTTCAGTCAACTGGATGACCTTGTTGTTTCGTTTCGGTCCTCCTTATTGCATGACTTCAAGGATCCGTTCGTAAACAATTGCGTAGACCCTCATCTATACTCCACCCATCTGGCACTACATGCGTAGGTTGCGGTCTCCATTCAGCCAACTGCATCCTGACTGAACCCCTTCAAGCTCCATTATTCTCCTGCATGAGCCCCATTCGATCGTGAAGAGCAGTATCTGCACTTCTGCGATGAAGATTTTACATGCTGCACGGGGAATTTTAGAGCTCGTCTACGTAGTACTGTCTACGAACTATGACCTGGGACTTCTGGACCCGTTCTGCGCTGTGAGATGGTTATCTCTTTGCCAACAAATAGCACTAATTCGCAGATGCCAGTTTTGTTGGTTCCTAGCAGGTCGAGTTTTTGGACGATTCCTAAAGGCAGCTCAGGATGCCAGCAGTATCCAACAGATCGAGACGCTTCAAGTCGAGCTTAATTTCATTCGGTTGGTATGCTCGATGTCCACTTTGCATCCAGGCTGACTCGGATCCTCTCTACACTTTTATAGAACCGCACTGGGGAAAATGGGTGAGAGAATGCCATTATCCGGTGAGCAGAGATTGGTTCTATTCCTCGCGCAATGCAGTAGACATATGCCCCTGTAGGTCGGTACCAGAAGATGCTGGACGCATGCATTTTTGAAGTATGCGGGCCTTCTGTCAATGTCGCTGTTCCCGTGAATGGCGTACCGGTTCGCACAGTGGCGGATGACTTTCTCCTTTCTCGCGTCACCCAGAATGAGATACCCGCATATGATCTCGGGACATTCATGAAGTTCTACAATAGCTTTATGGAGGGTGGTTGAGTGGTCGCCTTATGCTTGGTTTTCGTTCGTGATCTGTGGGCTGACTTTGTAGTAACTGTATAGTATGGCGCATCGATTAATTATATCCTATATGTTGCAATGGATGCCATAAACGAGTTTAAAATATTTTCACGGCTACTGTATATGTTGATCTCTAGCAATCCAGAAAGGCCACGATTGGCTTTCCTGGGTCCACTTGGGACTTATTCTCACCAGGTTACCGTTCTCTTTTAATTATTCTATAGTTTGCTGACAATCCATACAGGCGGCACTCGAGTGCTTTGGCGATTCTGTTGAATACCTTGCCCGGCCAACAATTGCAGGTGAGCTGCGCTAAACATGTCAATCGAGAGGAGAGCCAATCCCCGTCAGATGTCCAGAAAACGCTGTCGCCCGCCGTCCCATTTGGGATAATCCCTCAAGAAAATAGCACAAATGGCTCAGTTGCTGAAACTTATAACGTCTTGCGTATCCCTGCGGTTGGTCAAGAAAATTTCGTAAGGGGTGTCACTGTCTTTGGAGTGAAACACTCTCTGGTTATCCGACGGGGGGTAAAAATGGAGAACATCGAGCATGTATTGAGCCACGAGCAGGTACGTTCTTGTGACGAAGCTATCAGTGGATTCATTTCACGATGGCTTAGGCTTTAGGACAGTGCCGGGTGTGGTTAGCCGAACACCTTCCTCGAGCATCTTTAGTACCCACGGATTCCACTGCGAGCGCGGCGAAAAGATTACTCTCGGCCGAAAATGGACTGGACCCGATGAAATGCGCCGCAATATGCTCATCTGTGGTTGTCACTATCTATGAAGGACTAGAAATTTTGGAAGAGAGTATCCAGGATGGGACAGGTAAATGGTTTGTCCTAAATATCGCGAGCGCAGCCGATCTCGTCCACAGAAAATTTCACTCGTTTTTATATCCTTTCACAAGGCATGGACGTAGCGCTTCCGGAGGGATGTCCTCTATCGACAGAAAGCATGGCTCTACTACGACTCCAGGCACCTCGTGTTGACCCAGCGAAGCCAATGCTGAATATTCCCAGAGTAATCAGTACGCTCGATATGATCGTATCGCGGATTGATAGGCGCCCATCAACCCACGGTAAACCGTTCGATGATGTTTACTTTCTCGAAGTTAGCGCTATCCCCGGGAAAAACAGCCCCGAACGATCGTGGACAGGGCAGCTACAGGAGGCAGTAGACAGGGTGAAGGGCATGGGTATGGAGGTGTCAGTATTAGGACGCTGGTAGACGAAGATTTTCTCAATCGATTTCATGAACATGTCAGAATACGGACGAGAAGGACCTTTCGCGTTGGTCGAGTGTTTGGAACTAAGCTACATTGGCAATGTCGTCAAGGGCTCGTGGGTAAGTAGCCAGTATAGGCCGGGAATGAACGTCTGAATGAACATTTGCGTGGATGGACGTGGTGTTATGGTGGTGAATGGTAATGAACTTTCAAATATAAAACCTCGTTTCAAGCTCTGACTTGATAATCTGGTGTGCCTGTGTTAATGTGCATCGGCCAGTTTGTTTCATAAGATACACAACCCTTTCACTCCGAGGCACAAAACGACACTGGAAAGGTTTCGGGCAGTTGCGTACGTCCCTCAGAATTGTTGATGGTCTCGATGGGTGCAATGAAGACGGACCTAAGAAGAAAGGACGTGTATGCGCCCGAAGGGCTGATTTCCACCCCATCCTCCGAGAGTGTCTTCTCGATTAATGGTGTAAACTGTGAGAACCAACGCACCAGCTATCCAAACCGAATCCATCGCAAGCCATCGTTCGGGACACAATCTCAGATGGATTGGTAATTCAGACCTTGTCCTCAAGGACATTTTAATGTTTTTACCGTATCTCAAATCCGAAAGCAGCTCGGGGGAAATTGTTGATCCCTAATTTCATGTTTCTTTCTAGGTCAACGAAACGGTCAGGGTCAAACTCCGATTTGGATAACATGTCTCATCATGGAGCATTGCCCTGAAGCACATCGCCAATTTGTAAGGCAAGCCAGGGAATGGACCATGCTAACCAGATATCTGGTAGAATGGACCTCCAGATTGAATATCCTCTGTACTCATCCTCTGAAGAAAGGTGGATAAGTCTCAATGTTAACAAAGGTTCCCATCTCAGACACTCCAAGACGACGCAATCGATAAATGGAAGCTTTCTGCGGTTGGCAAAAGTCGGGAGTCTCTGCGTTCCCAAGGTATCATCCAGCTGTTGTTGGACCTTACGTTGCATATCAGGGTGGAATACGATCGCGAGGATGAAAAAGAGACACTCTGGATATTGAGGTCAGTTGGAAATGCATGCTTGAATAAGCGGAGCACAAACTGTGTCTTCACCGCGGACATTCGGACGCTATTGAACCTTTGTAACATTACCTGCATATGAAATGCCTGCAACGTTTTTGGTAAGTGTCTCATACGGATCAACACTCGGATGTGACTGCATCCACGGTTCGAGATCGTTCTGCGCAAAACAAGAAGATACAGCACCATTTTTCACGGGGGGTTTTTTTTCCCGTTTGAAATGGTTTGCCGATGATTTACCTGGCCACTGCGGACCCAGCCCCAGGTATGGACTCTGGGGCATACTTGACTGATGAAGACCGACGGCATCAAGTCTAAGTCCACCTGCGAACGCCAAATTTACGGAATGGAAGTTGGTCGACGAGACAAGTTCCAAATATGCCGGCTTTACCAAGCCCTGGATTTGCTTCATCTGTGATAGTCATGTAGACATCACCTTTTTGGATATGGTGAGCATACAGCTCAGGTAATCGAGTAAGTTCCTCAGAGTGGTATATGTCTCCTTGAGTACAACCAGGTGATAGCTCGGGGCCATACGACGGCGGAAGTGACGATGAAACAGGGATCTCTACCTTGCCTTTCCGGGCGTAAGTAATTCGCGCAAGACTCTCAGGTATTTACTGTTGTTTGTCCCGAAGCCGCGGGTTCCACTTGTAGTTTCACGACCATGTCTGGTCCACTCGCTGGGCCGTCCGCGTTAAGAGACATTGTTCATCCCCAGTTCCACCAAAACAACTTTCCAGAGGAACTCTACATCAAGACCGACCTCGGTCTAAAGCTCGACAAAGGTTAGTCCATTAATCCTCCCGAAATTCACCCATTTCCAATACATCCCAGATGACCAGATCTGTCGTCTCTCGCTAACACCCACGGGCTGTCCTCTTGGTCCGTTGCATTGTCCCTTGAGACACACCACGCCATCTTCGCAAAATTTTCAACCTCCCAAGCAGTTGCCTACGCATCCCCGAGACCGAGAGCGATTGGCCACAGTCTGCAAACACTGGCTACGCGGTTTGTGCAAGAAAGGCGACGCTTGCGAGTTTCTCCATGAATACAATCTCCGGCGTATGCCTGAGTGTTGGTGGTTTGCAAAATATGGCTATTGTTCTGCTGGAGACGAGTGCCTCTATGCTCACCCCAAAGAACGTCGTGTAGAGTGCCCCGACTACAAGCGTGGGTTCTGTAAACTTGGTGAGCTAATTTCCTTCGCACCATCATTCGAATTTTCCTTATAGGATAGGCCCCTTTTGTCCCCGAAAGCATGTCCGACGTGTAGCGTGTCAATTATACTTGACAGGCCTCTGTCCATTAGGTTCAGAGTGCCCCCGAGGACAGTGGGTGACGAATCCTGCTTTACTCGCATTCAATAATGGTTGCTTTTAGTCCAAAGCCTAGCTTGCCCTCACCAAGGGCTTATGAGCCACCCTCACCCCCTTCGAACCGTGACCTCGGCCCACCTCCACCCGGTTATGGTCGGTATGCCGACTACGATCGAGGGACTTTGAGTGGATCCGCCACCAGTCAAGGGAACGCCGTGATTGGTTCAAATGGACCGCGTCGAAATTTGGATGATGTGCTCTGCTTCAAGGCAAGCTCTCTGCACCTCCCTCGCTAATTTTCTCATCATTTCCGCAGTGTGGCGAGAAGGGACACTACGCCAATCACTGTCGAAACCGGAATGTTCCAGGTAACCGCGGTGGACTAGATCGCGCCAAGAGGTTTGGGAACACAGATGATTAATTGATCGCAAGTGTATATGCAGTTACTGAAAAGGCGGGAGGTCGAGAAAGGTGTTCCCCGTGACGAATATGCATGACTTGCTCCATGCGGTTAACCACCCATAGACGGCTTGGAAGCGCTCCTTGGACAGGCAAACGGATCGAAGTGGGGTCACTGTAGAATATTTCCATACGTAGCACTAAGTAGTGGGATCCGCCACGGATGTGGCCTTTCGTGGATTGACTATAATATGAGTCCCATAGAATCGAACAGACGAGCTCTGTGAATAGCGAACCCACTAACAAAAACAGAAAAGGGGCCGAATCAACAACACGAAGAGTTGGTTGTATCCTGCGAGCTCGAAACCGCCTCCCACGCTTATACATAGACAAGGCCAACTTGAAGTTTGGCGCTTCCTCTAGTCGATACTCCTTATTAGTATCGTAATCTCTCTGATCATTGCGGGTGACAATATGGGATGGCAAAAATCATTTCATCTTCCGGGGCGATCCAAGGGTTGTCACCTCATAACAGATGATGTCCTGGTTCAGATATCCGAGGGTATAAAAGACGTCAAGGTAAAGTGTAACTTCGAGATAAGTTGGGTGTAGATTTCTAATTTCCCTTTAGGTTGGAATGTTATTTCTCTTCATGTGGGTGAAGATCGCCCGGAGTAAGACCCTCACCGACCAAACTGCCCACAGTCAACACACTTCTGCAGCATTGTCTATCAATGAAAATTATGACGCAGGCAAGCCCCCCAGACATCTGGTTTACCTTCGGCAGATCTGACTTGCATACAGATGTTCGCAAAGGTGATTTTCGGTATTCTAGGCATGGAACTTTGATGCGACTACATGCCCTATACCACTAGACATGGACATGGCGTTAGACACCATCGTTCCGGAGACTTTGCAATGGAGGCACACTGATGAAGGTCGAGAGTATGTTGTGTATCCGTCAACGTCTGCTGATTCTAACGGTTGTGATGTCTGCCCGCAGCGATTCGTAAGTGTAGAAATTTCCTTGTGGTCCTACAAGTCCTAACAGACGCAGTGTCTCACACACCAAAGCGACCCTTGTCGGCTCCACAATATCAGTGCCAATCACGGATGGTTCTTTGAACCTTGGGACATGGCAAGGCGTGTTTGGATGCTCTGTATCGATGGGCCCCGCTGATTTAGGACATAGGCATATACCTCACTGAGTTCAGGCATGTCGCACACACCAGGCGTGTTGTGGCCACTGTTTTGTGAGAAACTCAAGTATCTTATAGATGGCCATTATTAACCGACGTAGGTCATAATTGTTCAGCCATTATCTCGCAATTCACCGTTGGTGATGGGCTCAAGCGCATGGCGCTCTGGGTGCAAGTATAAAAGGATCGACTTGGTGCCGAACTATCCGAGCGGGGTGCGATCGACCATTTCTGTTTGATAAGGGAGAGATCAGTCGGCTACCCATGATGGAAGTGAATCGACAGGTCAGATGGGTGAGAGTGGCGACTGCGAGCTCAAGTGGATTCGCTGGATTACGTTATATTGTGATCCTGGCCCCATCGTACAATGTGCACGAGTCTAGCCAGCACCGGGTCGCTCTTCTTACCGCGATCGCCGGTTGCGGTGTCGGCTATAAGTGATGAGTTCTTGCACAGGGAGGATGCGTGCTTTGAATGGGCCCGCCTGGCCTATGATCGATGTGATCCCGCACTCTTTGTGGTCCAGCATCTACGTACAAGGCCCCGATTTGGGACCGTACAGGTCCGTGTGAGATACGGTGGGCAAATTTAAGTCATCACCGGCACCTTCGAGCTGACTGTCCCTTGCATGGTTACTACTTACTCCCAAATCATCTCCAGGATCCGTACAAGCTAGGGAGGGGAGTCTGTTATTCGAGTTTGACTGTCCTCAGCAAGCGCCCCCTGTACCTTCCGCTTTGCAAGCTTGGCTTGAGACCTGACAGGGGACGCCAAACGCACCGTATATCCGCCAGGCTTGATACGCGAAACACATGCCAAAGGCCACTTCTAACACTAGCATCGCAGGTCGCCCTGCTCTCCGGAGAAACCAGGTTGGTGCCATCATCTCATAGTAAGCGTCTTTACCAAAGAGTCCGCGTTCCCCTCTAGGCCTGTCGCTCATGTCGCAAGCGAAAGCTGGTATGTTGGAGTCGTGTTAAATCAGTCCCTCGGAATGCTGAGCAATCTGTACTAAATAGAAATGTGATGCCGCTCGTCCTCATTGTGGTACTTGCGTCAAGTCGGTCCTTCCCTTCCCAGCGGAGTACGTTTCTCATCTTTTTTTTTTCCAGACAGTGGCAATCCTTAATCAGTGTTCCCGCACCTCCCGGGTATGCGTAAGTGTACTAGCTATGTGATGATTATTAGTACTCAGAAGTGGCCAGACATCCATCTGAACCACAATGCGTTTATGACCCGGTCGATGGGTTGGCGCTTGCTCCAGAGACAGATCCAGTCGAAAAAATACGAATGCTTGAGGAGGAAGTCTGTACGCCCATATCTTTTCCGCAGAGCTGACCATGAAAGGCCTTACACGAATTCAGCGAAGCTCAAGATCCAGTTGCAAGAGCAGAGCAACATCGTGTCACCCACCCATCATAACCAAACTTATTATAGACCGGGCTCAGCTTCATCCTCGTCAGCCTCCAGTGGTCAAACACCCGCCATATGGAACAAACCTTTACTCCACAGCATTAAGAATGTCTCTGCGTTGGCGCTTCGACAAGACACTCTAAGTCCAGAACTACGCGGAGTAGTAACAGATCGAAGTTCCGCAGATACTGTCCTGGAGCTCATCTACTCGGGATGGAATCCTGATCTCCCAGAGCCTCATATACTCAATCACTAGTTTGTGGCGATCATCTCTCGCATTCCACCGAATGGCACTGACCCCGCATCGCAGCATAGAGGTATTCTTTAAATGTGATCCTTGCGGTCCGCGAGTACTCCACCGTCCTTCTTTTTTATCCGCAATGCGCCTTCACCCTCGGGATCCCGCATTCCCACATTCTGCCATTCTCCATGCCATCGTAAAGTCTTTTCTTGCTCCATTTCACTTTATTAACCCAAAGTTTAGTGTGCGTCAGCCTCTCGCTGGTCATCACGAAACGTAGCCGTGCTTCCTGATGGGTCTCGCAGGGATGAGTTCGCTGAATATCACGCAAGCAAAACCCGGCAATATATCGACAAAACAATGGCTACAGGGGAAGACATATTTCAAGTTGTTCAAGCCTGTATCCTCCTTTCCTGGTATTTCTATCAAGAAGGCCGATGGGTCGAAATCTGGATCTTTGCTGGCTTCCAAACCCGTGTCGCAGTGCCGTTGCGTCTGAATTATCCGGGAACATTCTCTACACATGGCAGTGGCTCTCCAGGTGGATATTTGCCACCACCAAAAGACTTTCGTGACCTCGAAACCCGACGGCGTACTTGGTGGATGTCAGTAATTTTTGACAGGATCGTTTCCGTTGGTGGCTGGATCCATGCAATTGACGAGCAAGATATCGGTACTGAGCTTCCTTTGAGGGGAGAGGACTTCGATGGCGAAGTACTAACAGCTTCCTCTGGTGTATCTGCCTGCTAATTCAGAAATTAGCAACTGATTCCAAGCAACCCTCAGGATATGAGCTCAGAAGACATATTCACAACACATCTTCCTAGATACACTGATTCCTTTCTGCTTCTTATCAAGGCTGTCATGATGTTTGGTCGTGTCACGGATTTCAATGTGCGAGGGAATCTACGCGCCCCAACAGCGCCAAGCAAGCACCAAGACCCTTTTACACTACCAGGATTTAGCGAGTTGGATAGCCTCGTCCATCACGATTTCCTCGAGAACCTTCCCCACATTTATAGATCTAACATCGGCGTCACGGACATTTCAGGAAGCGCACAATGTGTTGACACTGACTTGTATATGGTTCACATAATGCCCCATGCGTAAGCTTGACTGCTGCTCAGGTTCAGTCGACTTGGCTAAATGACATCGGCAGAGCCACGATAACTCTTCACAATCCTTACATGGATCTAAATGACTTACAACGCACCTCGAGTAATCGATGCATTAAAGCTGCACAAGCAATACTTTCGGCTTATTTCATGCTTTCAGCAACTTCTCTTGACCTCACCCGACTGCATCCATTTGTCACTGTATGAGTTGTCTTCTTACCATGAACTTCAACGCCTGATGTCCACAGATCTGCTGGTATCTTGCTGCAGTCGTCCAAGTCCAGGTTTGTAGGCATTTCATAGAGATTGGTGATCACGCCAGAGAGGCTCAGGTTTGGGGGGAAATCAACGTACTCCGGTGCGCTGATCACTCATTACAACATTTGTGCTGCCTGACACCCGAGCAGCGAGGCTATGTTGAATTACGGGGCGAGATCTCCTATCGGGGGTAAGTCTTCATTGAGGGATTGGTCTCGCCTCCTTACAGATCCCACACAGTCCGGCAAGAAAAGTTACTTCAGGGTCTCATGAAAGAGATTGTCAGGCTCACGAGTCAGAAGAGACCTCTGGAAGTTGGACTACCCCTTTATCCATTCTCTCATACTACTTTATTTGCTTCGCCAACTGTTCCTCTCGACGATACACCTATGGCGCCTTTGCCTAATCCAAGCTCATTGGGCCAGTCTGGTGGACTAGCTTATAATAGCGCATTCGGAATGTACTCAGGATCAGCCACGTTTTCCACTGTCCCTTCACCTTTATACCGTATCGCATCATCCACTCCGAGTGAAATGTACACCGGAACTGGACAGAATGAATAGTGCAGCTCAGGATAACTTACTGCGCCACCTGTTGACTTCATTGATCTGTATCATACTACATGTAGCCAAGGCAGGATGAAGTGCCATTCCATCCCCGTTCACCGTGCAGACGACCGGATGCATAGTGTGTCACGTAATAGTAGTACTGCGGGGATAATTCACTCTCGGTCACCTTGGGACTGATCTCTGCGTCTCTCAGCCTCCAGCAGAACGTCAAACTCGGCTTGCGCAGCTGCACGCTGGTCCGCTTCGGGAATAGTCCGGGAACTATCGCTTGGAGGTGCGCTGGAATCAGGGAGCCTACTGCGTTCGTGGCGCTGTCGAATAGTATCCCAGGACGACTGGCCAGCACTGCGTGAGTTAGCAGCTCTAATCTCGCCCCACCTGGTTCTGAGTCGGGTTGGGTCTGACCTGGATACGTCACCATCTCCAACAAGTTGAGTGTTCTCTTAACCGTGACTGCGATAAAGATGAGCTTACCGACCCACCCATCCTCAAGAACCATGTCCGCATCTTGCGCATGACTTATGTGGTCAAGGTCAGACTTGATCTCTGGCTTCTTCGCGAGCATCCCTTTGAATGCGAAGCCTATCTGCCCACTCCCGCCGAGTCTCTCGTCGACATGGTTTAATGCTACAATGAAGCCATGGGGATTCTCCAAAGAGTTCGCGAACCGGTAGTGAACCAAAAATTGCCTGAAAGTGCCATATGTCGATCCCACGAGGAAGGCTGCAACGGACCCAATACGGAGCCTCCAGGTGTTCCACCTTGGTCGGGCGAGGTAAGAACCATAGCCATACACTGCGGCTGACGTTCCTGCACCATACGCTACCTGTGTTGGAATGTGTTGTCAATCAGTATGATTTGGAGGACCTGGCACACTTACGTGCCAGTCCATATTGGGGCCTGGCAGGAACCTGGTTGCTAACTCGTAGTCATGTGGGGATAGAACGTGTTCCTCGAGTTCAGGTCGCAAAAGTTCTGCAGCCCGTTGGCGGGTGGTAAATGTTTTGTGGAGCCATGCGATCGTGCTCAGGTAAGACATTGGCGGGTGCTCGAAATGACGGCATGGAATAAATAGTGCGTCAAGGTTTGGCTCAAAACCATTACCGTAGAGACTGTATCACTCTATCCTCAATCCGTCTCTGACCTGTGCCACGATGAGCGCTGCGTACACAACGATGGTCCCAAGTTACTCGAACGAGCCCCCACCGCCCCCACCGAAACACAGCGATCGGAACGAGCACATGGACGCTGCGCAGCCAATCGGGTCATCCTTAGGTATCCATACAAGAGTACTCTGCTTCGTGATCACCACCTCTGACTCCTTTGTCAGGTCTCGACATTCCCCTGTCTCCAGTATCACCATCCTCCCTGCCCTCCGCGGTGGAGAAGACTAGGAAATATAGCCCATTGACAGATCTCATAGAGAGCGAGAAGGCATATGTCGAACTCCTCACTGGCATAATCCGAGTGTGTCTTACCTCATCTCCTTGCTCCATATCCTGCCTCATTGTTCGTACCACAGAAAGTGGCCGCTGCCTGGTCACGATCAAACCTTCCCCCGCCAGAGCTTGACGTTATGTTTCGCAGTGTAGAAGGGGTGTACAAGACGAATCGCACGCTCTTGGCAGTGAGGCTCCCATTCCACCCGACTTGGCACCATCATTTCTAATTCCTCGTAGAAGCTCAAGGAGATCGGCGAAAATCCGTCCTCTCCGAAGGCTCTTGGTGACCTATTGATGCGCTGGGTAGGCATATACTTCGATCCCAAAACCTGTTCTCATAGTGTGGAAGATTGATGAATTAGAACAACCCTACATGACATATGCTGACAGATACCGTATTGGCTTCGACGATTGGGAACCCGTCAGGTCAAATCCGAAGCTTCCTGCTGTCCTGCAAGCTTTCTCAGCATCAAATCCTCCACCGTCTACTTTGCCGCAACCCACGCGCTTGCTAAATCCCTCTCTTTGGACCCTCGACGCACTCTTTTTGCTCCCAAAGGGACGTCTACAGTATTACAGGAAACTATACAGCAGATTGCTCAAGAGTACGACGCCTGGAAGAAGTGATCACCGGCTGCTAACAGGGGCCTTGGGGAAACTGGATGGTCTTTTAGCGACTCTTGATGACAGAACCAACACCGATGTTGGCATCCCTGGGCCATCGCAAATACCACACCCTCCCCGCGTAAACACTGAGGCGAATCCGACTAATGCGATACCCATGGAACCATCCACGAACGAATTGATGGAAAGTGGTGCTCTGCTCTCCGGACAGTTCGGCGCAGATTCGGCAAGTGCTGCAACATCCATGCGGGGTAGTTTGTCTTCTAGAGAGTAGGTCTATCAATCTCACCGTTTACTAGATTTTTCATATGTACCCTCAGTGAACGCCTTTCGCAAGAGACAGCATTAACCTCAGTCAGTCGGGAGTCCTCTCGAGCTATGTCATCACCCGTCCTTGATCTCGAGAGGCGGTTAGCTACCGAAAACACACTCGACATATTTACGATGCAACCTAAGGTTCGTGGTGCAGCATTGCACACGCTGTTAACTTAGCCATATCTGCAGCAAATTCGGCTGCAAATAGCACCACCAACCCTTCCTTACGCCCGCGAGTTACGTTTATTAGTAAAGGTGCTTGTACGGTTTACCCCCAAGGCGACAGGAGTAGAAGTTATCCATCGTCACGGACATGTTTATATTTTGTCGGATCTGTTTCTTCTATGCGAAGAGATGACCCGAGATGAGAAGGTTGCCAGAGGCGAAGATGGGCAAGATATGCAAGACATGCATCTGTGCTATCCTCCGCTTTCCGGCAAAGTTCTCAACGTAACTAAGGTACCTGGACAAGGTTCGTTAGGTTACTCTTCCAAGTGCACTTCCTGACTGTATCCATAGAAAATGCCTTGCAAGTCTCTATCATGCGTAAAGAGACGCTGGTTTTGGAAGCTGATTCCCAGCTTAAACGAGACCGAATTCTCAATGAATTCCAGGAGTGTATATCGTTCGCAAAAACGAGTAAGAGTCGCTCCGTATTCTGGAGGTCAAGTTTTCTCACCCACCAACCTAGTCTCGAGAGCCGCGCAAGAGCCTGTACCACCCATGCCCCCTATTGATAACCTTCCTCAGTCACCAGCTGCGCGCCTCCAAACGTCTGGCAGTTCTTCGAGGGAAAGGCCAGATCGAGCCCTAAATCCTCAGTTACTCTCGCAATCTCAACCAGGCAACGTTCAGTCCAAGTGGATCGATGACGCCACTTCCACACTCGACAGGACTCTGATGGCTTCTTCGCCTAAGCAAAACAACGGTTTACCAGTAACGTCTTTCTCGCTTACTCGTGCCGAGCAGCAAAACGTGGTTCTTACCCGGCCTGAGACGATCCAAGATTCTCGACGTGATGCAGTTAGCAGCCCCGCAAGTAGTCCTGCTTCTCCAGGGAATGGACAATGGGTACCTACGTTACACAATCCAGGTCCAATATACCCGCCACCTAGATCTTCATCAGGGTACGCCACCAATTCCCCACCTTCCTCATTTGTACCAGGACAAATCGTTCCTCCCGCGCGGAGTGCGAGTATTCAATCGCAATCACCGCCTTTCGTGATGCCTACTTCAAACCTTCCTGGAGGACCAGGCAGGGTGTATTCACCACCGATTGCACAAAACCCCGCCCCGCCAAACCCGACTCTAAGACACCATGCGTCCTTACACTCACTTCGTCAGCAACCTCTGCAACATCAGTCTTCCTTACACTCTCTTCCGCATAGACCGAACCACCAAAATTCTACCCCTACTCCTCATCCCCAACCAGGTTCACACTCCCCCAATGGGCAGCCATACCCTACACATCCATCCAGCCCTCCAGTAATATCTCACCCGGTTGAACAATCTTCCCACAGGCTTCAGAAATCTCTTTCGTCGCGGTCACTTCATGCACAATATCAGTATAGCCAAAACCCACTGCCTCCAGTACCTTCATTACCGGATGGTTTACCCATACCACAACGCCCATATAGTCAACGCAAGGACTCGATGGGGTCCGTGAACATGCCAACGTCGAGACCACTCCTCCCGTCGATGCAAATGGGATCGAGAACTAACTCAGTTGCCGAACCCTCAATCTTAGATCCGAGTCCTCCCACGTCTCCAGCCGAAGAACGCAAACCGCTCGGACCCGTACGGTCTGTAATCACAGCACAAATGAAGTGCAAGGTATTCCATCAGCAACAACATGCACAATGGAAGTCGTTGGGCTCGGCGAACTTGACTCTCTACCGTCAGGAGCCCACAAATGTCAAGCAACTTGTTGTGGAGGCAGGTAGCAAGGAAAAATCGGTTCTCATCTCGACGATCGTCTTGACGGATGGAGTTGAAAGGGTGGGCAAAACTGGTGTGGCAATTGAGTTGAGTGATGCCGGGGGTGCACGGACAGGCGTCATTTACATGATTCAGCTACGGAATGAAGACTCTGCGAGCGGGCTTTACAAGACTTTACTCGCAGGCTCTGACCGGGCGGCATAAATAAGATCTTGACAAGCTCAATCCGAGCAAGGACTTGCTCTTGCTCGACTGGGGTCGTTGTGCATCCTTCGATCATGATTTTTTCTCCTACTCCTTACTTTTCGCGCCTAGATAATATTGCGTACTCCAGATATCCTACTAGACTGCAGATGACCAAGTGTTACTGGCAGGCAATGTCACAAGCTGAGCGCAAAGTGAAAAGTGATCACTGCCACATATCCCGATCTGAGGCAAGCCCTGCACAACATCTTCTGTGCGATGAGGTTGAAGGTAACCTGTTACACACGTTCTGTTTCCAGGAGAATCTAGGAGGAAGATGTAATCTGGTACTTCGTGAGCCACAGCAAATCTGGATAAGTCTTCGCAGGGCAATTACCTAGAGTGGTCTTCCAGTGATGCGTAAAGCTAGTCCACATGGGCTCACAAGCGCCAGCTTTTCCTGTCGGTAAGAGTTTTCGGGCACCGTATGTCGCGACATCGTTTCCCTCTAGTAACGATGACCGTTGTCCCTCGTCATAAGCACTCCGCAAGCGGTGCCCAACAAGAGTAGACAGCTCTGTGTCCGATAACAACCCGTCGGAGGGCTTGGAATTCCTCGAGTTTCGAATGACTTTATCAGGATCAGCTGCTTCCTCACCGCCCCCTTCGTCTGCCTCTTTCGCGATGGACGTGGGCACGGTTGGGTCTATGGAGACGTGCACGACACGCGAGATTTGGAGCCGTTCTCGTTGTTCAAGAGACAGTGGTTCACCAGCTAGTAAGGAGTACGCGGGGTCATCAGGAGGGAAATTGAAGTCTGCCCGACGCTTGGATTGACACGGAGCTACGGGTGGATGGGTTCTCGGACGTTCTTACCTCCCGCTATGATACAGGGCCAATCATGGAGTTGCCAGAGCTCTTGGAATGCGATGACTTCACGAGTCAGAAGACCTACTTGCCTATGACCAATTCCGGACTTGAGCGCAAAGAAAAGGTGGGGATTCAAATGACTCGCCTCGCTCTTTCGTAGGTATACCTAATGACGAATTCACGTCAGCGGAATTGTTGAAAAAGGTAGTCGTTTACGAACGCGGGATGCCAAAACAGATGCGTCGTTGCAATAATGTAGTTCTGAACTTCTGATTCTGGACCTATACTTTGAAGCGCCACGATTTTTGCGATGTTCTTGGTTCGATGGCTCGACCCAATGTGTGCCTGCGGACTTAGTTCGGGGTCGCTGCGAACTTCCAATTTATCATACTCTATCATGGCTTCATGCATGCTCCGGAACATGGTACTCTTGTACGCAATAAGACATCCATGGGGTTTGTCTGTACCACTCGCATAAGAATAAGCGTATCCAGCGAGATCGAGCGCAGGAAGGAGCTTGTCTAGCCTGTCGACTTCCTGGAGTTCGTCAAATCGTGTCCGAGATACGCTGTTGGACCCAACGGACCTGCATACAGAGGATATCGGCGTCGTGAGAGAGTATCTCAGCGTGAAGCATCGGTATCCTCTCGCTCGCTTTACGGGCTTTACCACTGGTTGGGAAGAGTTCCGATCCTGTTATTCATCGGGACTTGATTGTAAAGATGCACGTTAACTCGACGCACGAACGAGACACTGGGCGAGCAACTACAAGGATATACTTGAGTGAATCACAGGCGGATGCACAGGGATGTAAGTACGGACATTCCATGTCATGACCCGGACGGACCGCCAAGTGTGGGGCTGGTCCGGCGGCTGGAGTGGTATCCATGGTCTCGAGAGGAAGAAAGAGACGGTCTGGTCTCTGGGTTTGGGTTGTTTTTCTTTCCAAATTTTCTTTTCCAGACGTTTGAGTCTTTTTTCTTCTGCCTGAGCGATCTGTTCTGGCGTAGGTTCATAACCCATCTTGAAGGCGGATAAGATAACGTAATCGCGGTGCAATGAAAAGACGCACCAACTCACGGGCCGCCACACACGCTCGACTGGCACATGTTCAAGCTGTTCTCGGCAGCGCGCCTAAGTTCGACGACGACCGCCCTTCGTCGTGCAAACAATTTCTCCACAATCAGCTTGCTCCCTTTCCCCCGCAGCGCCAGCCATCATCATCGCCCAAGTATTCTGCTGTCAAGGTCTCTCGCTTCCATGGCTCCATTTCAAGATCATTCAGTCGTTCCGGATGGCACCCTGACGTCTTTTGGCAATTTTGACCTTGTTCAGCGTGTCCAACTAGATTATACTGATGTGGCCGTCTCAAAATGGCGGAGCCGTGTCAGCGGCTTGACCCTTGTTCATCTAGATTATGAGGGTGTGTATCTTACTCTAATCTTCTCCTACACCTCTGAACACCAACACCTCTCCAGCTCCACTCATCAATGGATATTTTGTTGTTCCAACCGAGAGTGAGCTCCTTCACTCCTGTCGCCGTTGTTTTCACCCTTGTCACGCTTTCAGTCTTCAATGACAGCGGTTGTCCTCACACCCTAGAACAGTGAGTTGTTTGATACACTTTCCGTATCTCTGTTTCTCAGGCGATCCACCAGCCTGGTCTTCATGGGCTCGGAGAAATACCCGTACAAAGGCATCATAGACCATCTCGCTAACCGTGGTTTCTCCGAGGGCACAAATGCTTGGACGGATAATGACCATACAGGTAAGCAATATCGCCCTTCCGTCCCATATTTTCTCACTTTTATTTCCATGCAGCCTATACTGCCTCAACAGCTGGAGAACAGGGGTTCCTGCAGCTCTTACCAATATACCTCGATCACATACTGTATCCGACAATGTCTAAATCTGCTTTCGTGACGGAGGTACAATCAACTTATTCAACTTGGAAAGAACTTGTTTCACTGGCTTCGTAGGTTCACCATGTCAATGCGAAAGGTGAAAATGCTGGTGTAGTGTACAGCGAGATGCAAGGGCGCGAGAACACCTCTGGCGATCTGATGGCTCTCCGGTCAGTGCTAACCCGTCGACGGTTTTGTCCGTGCCTATATCCCCTTTAGGTCCCAACGTATCTTGTACCCTTTAGGCAGTGCTTACCGCAGTGAAACTGGTGGCCTGATGGAAGCCCTGCGTGTTCTCACTGTGGAACAAAGTAAATTGTCCGTTTATCTATTTGCATTAACTTATACACATTTTGCAGTTCGGCAATACCACAGCACGTATTACGTCCCTCATAATTTGTCCTTGATAGTCGCCGGAAAACTTTCAAGTGGAACCAGGTCTCTTCTCTCTGTTCTCCAAGAGAAGGTTGAGCCTAGCATCATCGCACATGGCCAAAATCGGGGACCGCGTCCAAACGGCTGGGAACGACCATTTGTGGAGACAGCCAGTGCCAACCGTGAGCGCATTAAGGAAGTCATCAAGGAAGTTGTGGAGTTCCCAGAGAAAGATGAGAGCCAGGGTGAATTGCTTATCACGTATAATGGCCCACCTCCAACAGCATTCTTGGAACGGAAGGTGAGCTTGTTATCTTGAGGTTGTGTGTGACTTGCTTAATACATTTTAGGCTTTGGACATATTATCTACCTACCTTACATCATCACCCGTGGCTCCTCTGAACAAAGAATATGTTGAAATAGAATCTCCCCTCTGGTAAGATTCTATTTTTACACCGTGTTATCATACTCACGCTCTCGAAGCTCTTACATCTACTTCAGCGAAGATACTCGCGCTACAATGGTAGACTTACCCGTTTATATCGGCTCCGTGCCCGCGGAATACTTAGACACCTTTGATGCAAAGCTCTCTGCGAGTTTCCGTCGCATTGTTACGGATGGCATCGACATGTCCCGGATGTCGATGGTCATTAACCGGGATGAACGTCAAGTGGGAATCTTTCCTAGCTGTCGCAGGTTTGTTGCCTTGCTGATCTGAACATTTTAGTTGCGGAGCAAACTTGAATCTGCCAAGGGAGATACTTTTTCAGGCACGATAATAACAGATTTCTTGTACGGAGCAACAGATGGCTCGGATCTCCGTGGGGCTTTGGACGAGATCAAGTACTTCAATATCCTTAGAGCTTGGAGCAACTCGCAATGGACGGAGCTCTTGAAGAGGTGAGTCACGGGCGCCATACATTGTGTGATGCTTAGTAGTATTACAAGGTACTTCGTCGACCAGCCCTACACTGTCGTCGTCGGAAGACCCTCGGCAAACCTTGCGGAGAAACTTGAAATGGTTGAAAAGGCTCGCCTGGCTGCGCAAGTCGAAAAGCTTGGACCTGAAGGTCTGGCGAAGGCAGGACAAGAACTTGAGGCTGCGAAAGCCGAACATGATTTGCCCATCCCAAAAGAGATTCTAACTTCATTCCCTGTCCCGGATGTGAAGAGCATATCGTGGATTCCCGTGAAGAGCGTGCAAGAAGTAGGCAAGGGTCGGAGTGTTACTTCCAGACCTTCGTTGCGATCGGATCTTGAAAAACATATCGAGAGCGACGGTGAGCCATTGTCGATGTTTGTACAATACGATCATGTCAAAGTCAGTTTCTTTTCGAGTTGAAGCGATTTCGGGACTGACAGAGTTTGCAGTCAGATTTTGTGGGAATTCATGCATTCTTCTCACTTGCAAACGTGCCGGACGAACTTCGCCCGTTCGTAATTTCATTTTTGCTGCACTGGTTCTCTCACTGAGATTCCATAGATACCTCTCCACTTATGCGGCTGCGTTCTTCTCTTTGCCTGTAAAACTGGAAAGTGGCGAAGTATTGGGTCATGAAGAGGTTGTCAACCAACTCGATGACCTGACTGTTTCGTATGAAGCAGGGCTCGGATTATCAGATCAATTTACCGAATTCGCGCGCATAAGTTTCAAGGTTGAGATATCACACTACGAGTCCGCCGTCACTTGGCTCCGCGATCTCGTCTGGGGCGCTGTGTTCGACAAAGAAAGGTGAGCAAGTATTTTGCAATTTGTCCCAAGTGGCTAATCGTGGAAAAGGCTCCTTGTTTCAGCTGCTAAACTTGCCCAGTCTCTTCCTGAGCTCAAGCGTGATGGCAACAATGTCTTGTCATCTGTATCGGCTGAAACGTTATTTGACAAGAGTTCGACTTCGCTTGCTGGCTCAATCTTGTCTCAAGCGGAGTTTGTGCCGAAGCTTATTAAAGATCTTCAGGAGTCCCCAGAACAGGTGATCGCTGCCTTCGAGAAACTGCGAAAGTATTGTGCGTACTATGTTTCTGGCGCGTTGGGAGGCGTCTCACCAAATTTCAATACTTGTAGTGACTGATCCCTCAGGAATCCGGATATCCGTCACTGGAAATGTATTAGGTCTTAAAAAGCCCCGTAGCACATGGAGTGAAAAGTTCAGTCACCTCGGCGTAAGCACAAGTTTTTCCCAGTTTGCCTCCCTTATTCCACTTTCCAGCAGGAGTCAACTTTGGCACCGGTAAAAATGACTTGCGAGACACTCAGCGAATTGGGCAGGAACCCTGTTAGGAGGGTAGGAACAAATAGATTGTCACCGTGCACCCGCTCACTCTTTGCTAGGCGGTTGTTGTTAGCTTGCCCACAATCGAAAGTTCCTTTGTCAATCATACCACCAAGGGTATTCAAGGCTTCGACCATCCGGAGTTTCCGGCATTAAGGGTCGCACTTGAAGTTCTGAATGCGGCGGAGAGCTTTCTATGGGTATCGTAGAAGCCTGTTCAACGGTGTAACGTTGTGCTGACTCCAGTCTCAACAGAGGTCGGTCCGCGGTGCTGGCCTCGCCTACGGTGCATACATGGCTGTCGATAGAGAAGCTGGGCTAATTACCTTCTCCCTGTACCGAGTAAGTTTGGTCTCTGTTCAAACAGTCGCTCTTTCTGACCTTCTACATACAGAGCTCCAACAGCATGGAGGCCTTTAAAGAGGTGAACAATGTGGTTTCGGGATTAGTTGACGGCTCCGTAGGTTTCATCGTTTTGTCTCCGTCGATTCAGCGGGGTAACTCCATTAGATTGAGCTCGGAGAAACGACCCTAGATGCTGCCAAGAGCAGCATCGTCTACGCTGTTACGAAAAACGTTGCAACGGCAGGCAGAGCAGTAGGTGATTCGGCCATCCAGTGCATTCGATTTATTCAGACCCCTGCAGGCGATCAACTCATTTACCAACCAAGCGCTCAAGGGTCTAACTCAAGACCACAACCTCCAACTCTTGGAGCAATACCAAGTCATCACCAAGGATGATGTCCTAGCATCTCTCAAGAAGTATATCCTGCCGATTTTCAGCCCGTCTACTTCTACCGTTGTTGTCGTCACGGCGCCATCCAAAGTTGACCAGATCGCAGAAGGGTTGGCAGGTTACGGATTTGATGTAGAGAAACGGACCTTGGAAGTCGAAGGGGACGAAGATGGGTCATTTGAGAGCAATAGCGTCTCCGAGGATGGTTCGGAGTATAGTCGATAATCGCGGCGAAGTATTATCTATCGGGAACTAGCCTGGCACAATTTACTGTATCCCTTCTTTCCCTAACATATCGGAGGCCTACATCCCGCTAGAGGGTTCTAGGGTTCTCTGGGTGGGCTGAACTGAACATGGAGCCTCGCCACCTCCAAGGACTTCAATCATCTGCTCTTGCGCTTCGCCTGGCCGTAGTTCAACGTCACGAAGAAAATCATTATCGACAAGAAAGCGTATGGCCTGCGACAGATTGGATGCTGTCACCCGAATTTCAGGCAGGAGCAGCTTAACAAGATCATTAGAGCGGTTAGGGTAACTAAACAGCAAGTTCCCAGTACGTTACGAAGCAGTGTGGACCGTGACACAAACGGATTTCGCGGTGGTTTCTTCGGCTGAGGAATTCTTCTAACGGCTTCTTGAGGGCATGCCTGTGACATTTGTACTTCACTATTGTGTCCAATGTCAATTTTCGGTTTGCACAGTGGTGTGGTAGAAATTTTGGACGACACAACTTCGGGTGTCTCGTCGTCATCTACGACTGACCCAGAATTTGGACTTTCTTCCCGAGTGCAGTTCATTTTCGCATCGGTTGGTTGGCTTGTCGAGTCGTCAACATTTTCTGTTCGAGGTTCTTCACGCTGAACTGGACCTTCCCATCGACGACCTCTGCCTCTTTGGTGCCTTTGTCCTCGGAATACCTTGCTGCGACCCTCCACAAATGTCGCGTTCTGCCTGTGCTTTTTTCTCGCGCCAGCACCCATATCTTCCGGGGTTAGCTGCCCTCGCGCAGCTGCATCCTCAAGTTTCCGTTTCTTATCCCGAATTTTTTCGTCCGTCGGGAATCGCCTTTTCCGCTCTGCTATCCAGGCATTGATAGCTTCCGGTGTATCTAGAAACAGGGATGTCCCTTGAATCGCGATAGGTTTTCTAAATCTGCCTATCAGTCAAAGGGTCAAAGTAATATTGCATGCGTATGCACCCTCTTAAACTCGGATCAGCATCCCAGTCGTCCTTCTTCTCCCACCCAGGTGGAAATACAAGGTGTCGATCCATCATGTGAATCTCGACGGACTTGCGGGAGCCGGTAAATGGACAACCCTGGCGAGCGCATCGACAGTTTCCGGGCTGGTACCAGCTCCCATGAGTGAGATGATTCAGGAGAGGTTTCACAGTCGTTTGTGAATGTGCCTGCGCGGACGGCCGGTCCCGAGGAGACGGGGTAGGCATGGTGGACGCTGCTCTGCTTATCCTATTTGTGGTGCCCGGGACGTAGGTCGACGAAAGTGTGTACCCATCCACGGATGTGCGAGGTGTGCCGTTTGAGTAGGCTTGCACATATGCCTGATAGTAATGTGGGGACATATGGCTCGGTGCATAATAGTGTGCGTATGGATTTGCCAACGCCGAAGTCAGTGCAGTGGTATCATACAAAGGAACTGTGTAAGAGGACGCCTTGTGTGAGGATGGACACTGGCCGTTCATCGCAAAGGTCGTTGTGTCAAGACGAGCTCAACGGAAAACGCATCAATTAAAACGCTCGGTGCACGTGATCTCTAAATAGTACTTTGGTTCGTATGGCAAACACCCATTGGATGGCAACAGCAGACGAGAAAGGAACTGGAGCAAGTCATGGACGCATATTGTATATCGTCGGTGAAGCTAAAACACAATGCATTGTAGTATGTCAGGCATGTCGCAATATGTATCTTGGTCAGAGCTATCGTCGGGGACTGGGAGGCAATGGAGCAAATCGGGAGTCAAGAACATCGAAGTGAAGAGGGATTTGTGCGCATTTTCGGTGATAGGGGATGGGGAAATGCAGAGGGCTAAAGACAAATAACGAATACGGCTCTTCTGAGCGCGCGCCGCGACGAAGCGAAGCACACGTTTGAGGAAGCGACGTGTGGAGAGCGGATGACAAGAAGGCTGGGAGGATGAGGCATACGGGTCGATTTGGTGAGGCGTCGAATCAATGGTGCAAAGTGGTTGGGCGGAATGTCTGGTAGAACGGCGGGCATATTTTGATTTACTCTTGGGAGTCCTGCTGTTGTTGTTCCCTGCCAATTCTCCTTTCCTTCTCGCTCTCCAACTGATTATAGAGTAAGAACAATGCCTTCTCGTTGGCTGCTGGGGTTCCGATGATAGTGAACATTCGTTCACCAGAATTATCGTGTGGGGCCTTTGCAATAGATATCTTGGATCCAGAGAGTCGGCGGATCTCAGTAATTTTGCTTCCATTACGGCCAATGATACATCCGACCATATCAGCGGGAATTAGGATGTTTTGCGTACGAAGATTGGCCGGTGGTTGTGCCGTCGAGGGTGAGTGGGGTGAAGGTGGCGACGAACCACGGCGAGTAACATCACCGGCGGACCTGCGCGTGCTCAAGCCACCAGCATAGCCATTGGCTGATCGTCTTGAGCCAAGACGTTCCTCACCAACGCCTGGGTGGAAAGGAACTGTCCCGGCACCCCTTTCCCAATCTTCGAGCAAGCACTTTCCAATTTCTTCAATTGCACGACTGATGGAATCTGGGGAACCCTGAACCTCTACGATGCGTTCTGTTGACTGTGGGAGCATCTCTTTGGAGGCTACCATGCGAGCTCCAGAAACATCCTGGATGGCTTTGATTTTGAGGCCATTGCGGCCGATTATCGTGCCCATCAGATTATGAGAGATGAGGAGGCGGATAGAAGTATGTGGAGATGATGACGAGAGGGAAACGGGAGATGGGCTTGATGTAACGAGCTGGGTGATGATGAGGTTGTATGCCTGTGGGCGTAGAGGATTTGAGTGAAGGTGAGATGAAGCTGGCAAGATAGAGAGGGCGTGCATACCTTTGCGATTGCGTCGACAGAACCGCCGACTGTGAGGACACGTTCGTGGACGCCAGGTATGACCTTGCTGACGCCCGCTCTCACCCCAGTCTGTTCTCTGAGATCTGCGACATTTTTTCCGCCCTTTCCGATAATTACGCCAGCCTCCTTTGTGGTTACGAGAGCGCGAAGAGTGAGGATGTCGTGGGCGGAAGCCGGGGATGGGGAGCGGGATGCTGCGGGAGATGCTTTAGTTAGGTGAGCAGGTAGGATGCCCCTAGGAAAAGAAAGGGCTTACTGGTGTTTTGGTGGGCTGGGTGTTCTGCGGACATGATGTGAGGGCTGTCGGGGACGATGAGGAGGAGGGAGGGGAGGATGGCGGCGGGGGCGGTGGACAAGGTGACTGCGTGACTCAAACAATCGTTCCCCTCCAGAAACGCGCGTCCGTCGCGTTCCCGCCACCGACAGCACAGCCACTCAGGTCGCAGGAAAAAAAAAAATAACAACAAAAACAAGTACGCAAAGTCATAAGAACACCAGCCTTGCAGAGGTCGCATAGTTACATGCATGGTCTTATCGGTACTGAACATAACGTAGTCTGCAGCTTGACACACACACATCGCCCCTCCTAGAATCCATATTCTGCAAGTTTCTCAAAGGAAGGTGATACGTCCCCGACCGCTTTTTGGCGCAGCTTCAGCGCTGCAATCTGCAATTCAGAGTGAACTTGCAGTCCTAATACCATGTCCCAACTCCGCCCCACGCACCTTGCGTTCATGAAATGCCTGTGCTTTAATCTTCCTCTTCTCCTCGAGACGGTCAACGACATCCTTGTAACCCCACCCAACCTCATGCGACAGACGCTACACAATCGTGTCATCAATGCGCCGCTCGTGTCAGATCCATCATCTCCCATACCTTGACTGTGCAGTATTTCCGGCCAGGCTTCAACCGCAGTACCCGCAGGGCCTCGGGAACGACCATCCGCTTCTTGCGGTCGTAGGGTGGAGGAACACCCTCAAAGAGCTTCATACGCTCCAACGCGGCAGTACCCCTAGCAGTTTTGTGGGGTACCATGCCGCGGATGGCGCGGAAAAGAATTTTGGAAGGAGCGCGGTGGTGGAAAGGACCAGATTTCTTGGGGTTGACAATGTGGCGCTTGTGGAGGAAGTTGTGGTAACGGAGCTGCGTGGTGCGAGATATAATCTGGACTTGGTTGAGGGATAGATGTATCATCGTACCTTATTGCGGAAGAAACTGCCGGAGATGTTGATCTCCTCGCATCTCACGACGACAATCTTCTGGCCGGACAGGATTTGCTTGGAGATGATAGAGGCCAATCGACCAAGGAGGTGACCCTTGCCATCAATGACGATGGGTGTCGAGGAGAAAGTGGCCATAACGAAGTCTATATCGGATGGGGGATGCTACGTTGAGTGCTGAGCAGGCAAGAAACGAATTCAAGAGTACTTGCCTGTACAGAAGGGAGTGATTAGGAACGCTGAATGGCTAGGACGTCGAGCCCGGCTTACCTTGAGGATCTTGAGGTCGTTGTAGAATGTGGGAACGTGCAATCGAGACAGCCACCATGACAAAAACTGTGCAGTCATTATCGGATATTTCCGAGTCAGATGAACTAATCAAGATTGTTACAGTTTCGCCGCTTCTCGTGCAATCCACTCCGCCGTCCCATAGACAAAGATAGTCCACGGTTTCTTTTGCACCTCGTTCCTTGTCCAGTATTCAACTATCCCATCTCGCTCCTTCACAGCTGCCCACACCTTCCCGCACAACTCATACTGGCCCCCACTCCCCAGCTCCACTCTGGCAAATGGGAATAAGTCTGTGATGAAATTGATTGCAGTGACGACAGCAACCGTGTATCCCTTGAGTGACTCGTCAGCGCATGGAATCACATTCGTGCTTTTGTTCAGGTTCGACAGCGCGCCTTCAGTGTTCCGCAGGTATCTCGTCACAAGGCCCCGCCAGAGCTTTTCACGCTTGGGCGGTGCTAACCAGTCCTGGGTCAATACAATGTAAACGGAAAGATTGCCCTTTTGTTGTTGCGTATCATACGATACCTTGTTGACGGATGTTTCCCAAACTCGACCGAGGAAAAACAAGGACGCTTCCTTGATCATCTGCGCACTTACCCTAACCTCGAGACACATATCTTTGAGAAGCTGTGGTCGCGTTTAGCCTGTTTCTTGTCTACGCTATCTCCATCACCTACAGGTGTCCCTCGAGGTGCCAGGAACTCCTCCAGGAATGCCAAGATAGCAGAAGTCTCCGCCAATACGAAATCGTTCCCTCCTGCAGACTTGTCTCTTACCCGTAAAACCGGCAGCGCAGAATAAGGGTAAAGGTCTCGGGTAACTTTTCCTGACGTTCTCCATCTACCCCAGGTTTCTGGTGAGACCTCTTCCAAGGTGAATGGGATGCCGGAGTCAGCAAGAAGAAGCAAGACAGGCTCTCCACGAGCTCGAACTGTGAGATAGGTGAGGTGAAGTTCGTGCGAGCTCATGATGGTCTCTGTCCAGATGAACACACGTGCTGCCGTACGTAGTAATGATTTGTTTCGCATAAAATATTCCCCCCCCCCAAATCTGGGCGACGAGTCCCAGAGCTCCAACTACGACCGATGCTGGGTGAACTAGGGCTCCTATCTACTCTCGTGGCCTGCCCCGTCACTTGTGGAACACATCGACTACGTTATCCTCTAAAAGGGTATCGCCATTGACCCCCCTTGAAATGACCCGACAGATCCACTACAAAGAGGTGCCCAGAATCAGGGTATTTCTCCTGCAGGCCGCTGTTACCCCCAACGGCACCGCAATGGGCAGTCGTTACGTATAATTGGTCCTCGTTGGGACCTGCGCAACAAAATGACTATCATTATCCAAGATCGACCAAGTTGATTGCCCACCTCCAAAGCAACACGCAGTCACATTGAGAGCAGTAGGGAAGTGTATCTCGGCGTCGATATTGCCCTGCGGTGAAAACCGGACGATTCGGGAACCTCCCCACCTGCCAAGAGCCGTCCAGCATATTCTAGGATCAACCGATCGACGAACCTTGCGCTCCATATGTAGCCCTCTTCATCAATACATAGACCATCGCAAAAGGTCCCTTCCGGTAACCCTTGGGCAATCGCGTCAACGACAATTCTCCGATTCGACAACTTTCCATCATCGAAATCGTAGGCGTAGATGAGATTAGTGAGAGAGTCCGTGAAGTACCTGGAATTCCTCTTGAGATACTCAGTCAGCAGAGCGAATTTCATGCTTGCATGGTTTTTTTATCCGGACTCCAGCCAAGTCCATTCGAGTCCTACACACTTTGAGTAAGCTCTATCTCAATGTGATAAGCGCCATAGCTGACCGTAAAAGGCCCTTGATCTACAACCTTGCATTCCGACGTGTCTGGGTCATACATCCAAAGTTGGCCCGGGATACCCTGATCTTTAGAATGGAGAGAACCAGCAAAAAATCGGCCGTTGCTGTCGCACGCTCCATCGTTGAATCTCACGTAGGCGGCGTGATGTTCGGGTAAGGGTTTACAGAGGTGATGCAGCCTTGATCCTCCCTCCAACAGCGCGAAACCGCTGCCGGTTGTACAGGCAAGCTGGAAAATAATAGTAACGAGAGTTGACCAAGGGGATGTCCGTACAGCACACTCACCCCTTCCCCGCGGTTCCTCAAGGCAAGACATGTAATCGGTTCATCGAACGTATCCACGCTTAACGCTAGAGTCCTGGTGTCCAGGTGGAAAACCTTTTCGAAGCAACTCGACAAGCTGATTCTTCGATGGGCAGACCTACCCTCTTACCTTGTTCTCACATATATCCACGAAATGCAGGATTTGCATTTTGGGATCGTAAAGAGGGGCTATTGATAGCTTATCAATGGTGGAGCTACATGGTTGGCACGCTCGAACCTTCACCGAGGGTACACCCAACTTTAAGAAGTGGCTCATTTACAGTAAAGGTTTTGGGTGGTGACATGAGGGGACAAGAGATCACTCAACTTCTACATTGCATAATATATGCGATAGCACTCGGGCATCCAAATGGGGTTATCACGTCAAACTTTGAGCAAGTGACCCACTCAGCCCAAAATAAGCCCAGCCATTAAACAGTCTCTGATCATATGCACTCAGCCCGGGTGAAAAGAAGTGTTTAATTAATGCCGAGTACAAAATGGTAGGTGGATGAGGAGTGCTATCCCTTCCCTCAGTGAGCTAATGAAGGGTGAGCAATGTACAATGCGAAAAGCGAAGCATATAAACCTTCGGGTGTTTTTGCAATGTAGTCAATGGCTGTTGAAGGCAAAAGAATAAGCATTGGGAGGTTAGATGGTCAATGAAAGAGACCTACCCTGCTGAACGGTCTTTATTTCGTCAGCTTCGGCGTCAGGAATCTCGATGGCAAACTCCTGTGGTTTCGTCGGATTAAGAATTGTGCTGGTGGAGAGACCACACGAACCTCTTCTACGGCCATGACGACTTCAACCGCATCCAAGCTGTCAAGAGAGAGGTCCTTCGCAAAGGAAGCCGAAGGCGAAATCTGGAAAATATGTAAACACTTGGAAAAAGACGTGGGTATGTATGCATTGGAAATGCTACCTTGGAGAGGTCGACTTTCTCGAAACCCTTCAACACGTTGAAGATTCGAGTTTGAATGTCATCCTTAGACAGCCCTGCTGCGGCAGAAAAGTTCGCGCGGTGCAATCTGTAGGCAGATTGCTTGGAAACGGCGAAGGTCGGTCGGGCACGGGACAGACTACGCAGAGTTATACGAGCGAAAGACATTTTGGTGTGAACGCGTCTGACAGTAAGCCGTTTGCTCGTTATGTGGTCCGGATTTTACCGAAGATTAACTAAGCTACCTTTTTGAGAAAAGGCGCATACACCCAGGTCCTTGGTCATTAGCAAGGCTTTTCAGCGATGAAGCATGGCGTCGCGTTTCGAAAATTCTCGAGGACGTCCTCGCATCGAAATCTGATGCTTCGGTGCGCTGCGTAGCTCCTCCCTTTTGTTTAAGTGCTCATACTGCTCACCCAGAAACCTTGTCAGCTCGTTGTTCGAGCATGAACAAATTCGAACCACGCTTCCAAAGGCCAAGGATACCGCGAGATTGGCAGAGAAGGCACGACATCTTAATCCCGCTACGTAACTGTCTAACTCCAAGGGCAGATCATTACACTCGGAAAAAGAGGGAGCGAAACTTCCTATCGACGTGCCCAAGGCTTCCTCCTCAAGCCCGAGGTCTTGCCAAAACTTTTCTCTACATTCGCGCAGAGATACAAGAAACGCCCAGGTGGTTATACGCGTATTGTCCAGATTGATAACCGGATGGGCGACAATGCGCCTATGGCTCTTTTGGAATTAGTCGATAATCCAAGGGACTTCAAATTTGAGATGACGGCGCGGGCTGTGGGTCGGGAGCTGCTTACGGACAAGTTGCGGTGGAACACGCCAAGGGGTGTGCTCAATAATGGCGTCACGGATGCTCACGCCTCCGTCTCCGACGAGCTCCAGTTAAAGGCATCCGATAAGGGACAGTTGCGCTCCGTGACGCGAAGGAACCTCCAAAAAGTGTTAAAGTATCGGGGACGTGAGGCTCTCACTGAGATTAGCCAAAAAGCGACTGCGCACATCGTGAGTGACTCGAACGATAAAAGGCTTGCGACATTCAATGTCTTCCAGGAGTCGCTTCTTGCAAGACCACTGCTACAGCACAGGGCACAGGTGGCCGAGAGTTCAAGAGCAAAGAATGCCAAGGCTCCCTATAGTGCAACGTTCCCCAAGACATCTCCGCATGCAGGGTCCGCGGTCCCCGGGGAAGTTCGACCCGCTGGACAACTTGCCAAGGGAGCACTCACACGGACGGGCTGGCTACCCGGGAGTCGACTACGTTCTGCCAAGAAAGGTCCATCTCAACCTTCAGCTTATACTGTACAAAACCTGCGGCTTGCCTGAATAGCTATAATGACATGCTTGTGCCGTTTATTGCTACACGATGCAATGTTATTACGTTATAGTGGTGTCTCACTGGGCTCGTTTATTGTTCTAGTCGTTTGTTCTCGCCCGAAAAGCGAACAACAATGATTGATGGAGTTCTGCGAGGGGCTCCATAGTAACAACGAGCACGATAACCAAAGGAAGAAATACAATATTGTGACGTCGACTCATCATAAACCGCTGCGGATTCGATACCAAGCAACCGATAGTGTTACATGACCAAGAGTGTTGTAGGAGGTCTTTCACCCCCGCCTGGAATGGTTTGACACCATCCACAGACGACAGTGGATGAGAAATGAGCTTAGGTTATGTATTAACTGATTATCCGCCGGCAGAATGACCTGCGTTCTGTCCCTGACGATAGTATAGTATGACGACGTGCGTCTTCAGAGGGTATACCCTTGTGCACGAGCTCACTGGGAGATCAGAAGGGGTCGGGTGAGGTACGCGAATAGTCTGTGCCTAAGTAGACGTACAGAGTCATTCCAGACGTTGAAGCGATAGTCCCGCCAAAGGCGGTCGACTGTGACGCCATTACATAGCGGAGGTGGAGATGCGCGCTGCGACGTGCGGGAGGATGCACCACCCGAAAGGAGTTGTGATATGTCGCACCGTATGTCTCGCCAGCTTCGGGCACTGTAAAGACGCATGATGGCTCGAAAGAATGGCAGGATGGTGTTTGAGGCGAATGAAACGCACCTCACGTTGGCGACTTTTGTGCGTGACTTGAGAGCGTATTTGTAAACTGAACCGGCGTCGAGAACGAGGGTGACACTTTCCCCAGGGTGGAGCAACACGATCGCGCTAGTGGACCCTCCATAGTCCCGCAAGAGCTGTATGGTTGCGCAGTCATGTGTGTCATTTGTGAATTCGAGGCAGACCTCGTAGGATGCTTGAGTTGGAGCGGGCATGAGGATGGATGCAGAACCGCGTCGCAGACGCTCAAGTGTGTATTTTGAGTGGAGATAGGAGGAGAAAAGGAGTCGAGGAAGCCTGCCCCGAACGCAGCTGGTTTTGTTGGCCTTGCGTGGGGGAGCAGGGCGAGTTTCAGACAAGCCACGTTGACGACGGTCTTCAATTGTTGCGCTGCTAACGCGGGAGATCCACGCTGATTCGGTGAGGCTCCCATCGCCATGCCATTTCTCGACCATCGTATACGACCTTATCCTCGCAGACCATCAGACCGTCCTCCAATCAGCCCACGTCCGTTTCCTCCATACACTTCAAGTAGGCGGGTTTACTACGAAGCTGGTGACACGTTCCGCAGATATGTCTCTCTGCGAAACGAGTTTCAAATGCAACGTTTCCACCACTACATCTTCTCTTCTCCAGAAGCAGCCCTCTCCGTGCGGTGGGCCGATGTCGCCAATGATGGTCGCATCGTGGAAACTCTCCATACTGGCCATGTTTGTACTCCTCTACCCTCCCTGCCCCCCGGAACCTCAGCACCTGGCCCTCCTGCCTAGGTCACACCAGCTTCCCAGCTCCATCTCATTCTCGTCAAGTTGACTTCTCTAGAAAAGTTGCGTGTCTTCGATGTTCGCCACTATCACCCCTTTACCGCGAATGGTGTGTACTTGTCTCACCAGTCCATCCATCCCCTAACTGTCGTTTGCAGTCCCGCAACTGCGGTACCATCTTGACTTTGAAGGTGCCATGTATCCTGCTGGCACCCACAGGGATAGCGCAACACTCCCCCACCTCACCTCGTATGAGCTTTATCTTGATCCCTCGTTGCCCCGTTCGACCGCCTACCCAGTGATCATGTTCGCTCATGGCGTTTGTCCGGAGACTGCCATCTCACCTCCGATGCGCCATTCCCCGCCCTTCGCTACCTCACTATTCGCAGCGTCACAAGCAACTCCTTGGACAGAATCAGATTTGATTCTGTCTTTGCGGGCTCTCAGCTTGACTCCTTCATACATGCACAAGGTCATCGTCTGGGGTTCGAGATCTGAAACATTCACCTCGAGTCTCTCATCGATGGCCCTGGACGCTACCTTTGAAAGCTGGTTCTCCTAGGGAGTACCCGTCTTTCCACCACCGCCATTGCATCTTGCTTACGCAGTTTTCCAATGCTCGAATACTTTGCACCTTCACTTGTGACAGTAAATGAGCTTAGGGAAATTTCATTCTTGCGTTGGGACCTTCTCTCCAGACGCTCAAGCTCCAATTTATCCATGCTTGGTATGCAGTCCCGTTGTTCGATGAAGAACGTATCATTTGCAATAGTCTGGAAGAGCGGATCCTGTCTCCAAAATCGCCATTGGACACGATCCATGTTTCCTTTCGCAGTCGTCTCATGACGGAGGACGGGAGGGAGGGGCGGTGGAAACGTATCGCACATGCTCAACATCTCACGCTAAAGATAGGACCATGGGAGGACAATGAGGAAACCTGATTCGAGACTCCTCAAATGTCATAGCATGAACATGAATATCAAAGGCTGAATTATATCAACTTGTCCGTAAAATGTCATGACGGCAGCTCCTATCGGATGAAGTGAAAACAACAATACGGAAGGCTCTTGGGAGTCCATGAGGTGATCTAACTATGCGCTAGATTACCATCTGCAGTTTGCAACGTAAGCGACTGTGCTTGAATCAAACGACTTGCTAACCCGTGAGATATCAATCTCAATAACCGCTAGGGTGGGGCCGGCCAGTAAACTGCTTATCGGTGTTCTGTGGTTCGAGACCATGTGACGGGTACGCATTGTATCCGTCATAACCTTCTTTCTGTGGTGGTACACCGACGACTGTAGAAGCTGTGCTATCTAGCCTCGTGTGTCTGTGACCAGGACCCTCATCGAGCTCGTAGGATGCCCTAGAATCCCAGGGATCACCCCGATCGGCCATTGGGATATCATCCGTCAGCGGTCTGGTTGAATCATTGAGTGCATCATACTTCTCGTGATCCTCACGTTGAGAGGTGCCATAGGATGACACGACGAAGAGGAAATAAGTCTGGAGGCTGTGGTAAGCATATGGATTGCAATGGCGACTACTTCATCACTCACTTGGACGATGGCGAAGAAGACCCAAGCGGCAGCCATCAGACCAACGTCAACCCATGAAAATATATCACAGAGAGTCTGACCCTCTGATGAGGTGGCGCTGTTGGAGCCGCTAGTCGGAAAGAAAGTTGCCTCACAATTTGATTGGGCAGTGGAGTGACGAGCGGCAGAAATGATGATCCAGACAGCAGCGATGGCAAACACTGTGATACATGCACCTGTGTGGAGAGTGACGTATCTGCGATACATGATTGCTTTTTCCTGTCGTTATGAGACGAACTGGACTTGGTATGAGGCCTGTGTCACTTACTTGTGCAACACCCAGGAAGCCCAGAATCTGGATTGCTGCTGCTACATAACAGAAAACCCCAAAGAGTGCAGGAGCAAACGATGGAGTTGCAGCGCCGACGACTTGGGGAGTAAGAGTGAGACTGCGGGAAACATGACGGGAGCGGGAAGGGGGTTCTTACTAGACGGGGTGGCGACTGAGAGGGTTCCGACGACGAAAGCGATGACGAACTGTTCGGTGAGGGTAGTGTATATACCTCCGTTGATGAGAGGGATCGCGCAACAGCAATACTCTCGTGGCTTCATGGTTGGTTGGAAGGAGGAGGAGGAGGAGGAGAGCCACCCGCAGCCAAAAGGTATCACTCGCGCATTGGGAAGTTGACTCCCACGCCCCGAGCGTATTAAGTCCGACCACTCCTGGCCTGCTCAGTACTTGTCTTCCAGCGAGTCAGTCAGTCTCAAACATGGTCCACCTTTTCCCGCTCTCTCTATTCGCGGTCTTCGCAGGTACAGCGCTTGCAGGTTTAAATGCAGAACAACAGGTCCTCAGCGACACGTCCGTTCAGTTTTCCGACAAGTGGTCCTACGTCAATTGCGGTGGGAATACACCTTCTTGGCTCAAACAAAGAGCTGACGGGTAGACAGGCCTTCCCAGTGATCCCGTACAGATAGATTGGATAAAAGTGTCTCCAGACCCACCCAAGCCAGGTCAAGATCTCACTGTCACGGTTGCCGGCACCGCCGTCCAGAGAATCGAGGTTCATCCCCGCTTATCTTGCTCGACTCAAACTGACAGCATCCTCAGGAAGGCGCATATGCCGACGTTGTTGTCAAGCTTGGTCTCGTTAAATTGTTGACGAAACAATTCGATGTCTGCAAGGAGGCGTAAGTGTTTCGTCCGCACAGGTAGTGATCATTTTCCTGACTATCCTCAGTCGTGCTGCCAATGCCAGCATTCAATGTCCCATTGAGAAGGGTGAATACACTGTCTCGCACACGGTCGCGTTACCGAAAGAAATCCCGCAAGGTTTGCCTCTCGAGTACACGAGTTGTTCTCCACTCACTTCATTCCAGCCAAGTTTGTTATCAATGTCAGAGGCTACACAATCGAAGATGACAGCATGCTCTGCTTGGATCTCAAGGTGGACTTTATGAGGCTCCCCTTCCCTAGCGTCTGGTGATCGGAACTCCTTGACGAAATTCTTGATCTACTTTATCCTTGCATGTATATACTCTATGATAAGATGCAATCATGTCACCAACTTGGGTTGTGTTGGGGTGAGCAAGCCGTCGTTACCGCAATAGGAAGTAGACGCCTCCCTCCACCGGCACCACCGCAGTAATAGACTGATCATTGATGCCAAAGAGCTCCAGAAAGAAGAAAGAGAAAGTCGCAGACTTCTCGGTGAGATTGTTCAAAACATGCTCTATCTGTCGTCTGAATCCTTGTGGATGTCGTAGAAAGCGAAGCTGAAGCTTGGCAAAGGCAAGAAGTTAGCTTCGAATGTCGTAGACACTTCCTTCAAGGCTCGGAGTGGGTGAACACGCCTTTTTTTCCATCTATTTTACTAAACATCCCAAGGCATTGCCCTTCCGACTCAGAGTATCGCTGTCGAGAAGGATGCTACAGTACCCACTAATAAACGGCGACAGACCTTCAACGATATACTTTCCCTCCTCAAACACTACAGTGCCGGAACCCGTAAAGACGCTATTTTCAGTGCCCGAGAACTATTCCAGGATCACCCTGAGTTACTAGAGCGTTCAATTTCCCCTCTACTCAGTGCTTGTGTACGCCTCATCGGTGATGAGGTATGTCTCCAGCCACATCTAAGCTTTCCTGCATGATGGAACCATTGACAGGATGCCAGCGTTCGTAAAGCTTTGCTCTCATTCTTTGGCTGGATTTTTCCCCGTCTCGAGAAAGTAAATATTTGTATTATTCCCAATTCACTATCTTGACGTTCTCCCGCAGAAAGATCTAATTCCACACGTACCGTTACTATTACTCTTCGCCGCTTCTGCCCAAACACACATATTCCCTGAAATCCGAATAGATGCGGTACGCTTTTTGGACCTTCTTCTAGATGCTGTGCCAGAGAGCGTGGTGTGCGGATGGAATGAATCTGGTCCTAGCCACGGAAAACGCACTTTAGAGGGCTATCTTGGAATCCTCAGCGCCGGAACAAAGTTCGGTGGAGCTGAAGGTCCGTTGACGCGAATTGCCAATATCCTCATTCGTCTTATTGCGTTCTGTCCCCGTCCAGGAACAGCGCAGGCGACTTCCACCGCGTCTGTGGTACTTTCACCCCAGGTAGCTGCGTTTGTTCATTCTTTCCACCCTGCTCAACCTCAGACCTTGTTAGTCAAAACTGGTAGTCTTGCAATCCCTTTCTTCCTTTTTGAGTCATGCAATAGACCCACAGTCTTTTGCATCCAGCGGATCACACAGAGAGGTTGGCCGAACGATCGTACCAATACCAACTTGGTTTCTACGACGTTCTTTCTCGAATACTCGGCTATACGAAGAATATGCAAACGTATTCCAGTTCTCACTTCATGGGGTGAACGGCAAGCATCTAACCTGGAATATGGATCCCGGGTTTGAGTCTTTCGATGAAGACTTTGCATACGATCCGCGACTCCTGTGTGGAGAACCAGAAACTGCATGGGAATTGAGTAATCTGTCAGATCTTTCCCCCGAAATGGACGATGTTTCACGTCCGCTAGGCAAAATTCCCCTGATCATGGTAGGCAGTTTTCTTGTGGATGATCTAGTGGCTGAGCGTGAATCTTGCAGAGATTATCTCGGACGCTCTACCCGACTTTGACTGCCACATTTCTTGATGGCGTGCCCGTTGTGTTCTCGCCAAGTATGAATCCAACCGAAACTGAAGTCCAGATGCTCATGGCGGCGTTCAAGATCACTCGAACTTTATACAGCGCTATTCTCCAGGGTCCTTGTCTAGTACGTGGACCTGCGTGCTGAGGCTAGTATTTCTTTGAACCTATGAATCAGGGATTTGATCTGCTTGCACCTTGCGAGGAGCTCAAAACGCTACTCGATTACCTCACTGGGTACTTTCCATTTACCCCTGCGCATCGAGAAGCAAAGGCAAGCGCTTGTTGGACACTGCTGGTAGACCCAGATGGACTCATCAGGAATGCAGGTGGAACAAACTTTTCAGGATCTCAGTGTGATCTACTGCGAGCTCACATCGCTGTTCGTTCTTGTCTCGCACCAATCGGGAACTGGGGATATACGTCGGGGAAATCGTTCTCGAGCGCCGCATCATCTGAAACGCCATCTCTCGCTTGACTCGCAGGCTGATCTCGTCAAATCCTACGTCATTCAGCTTCTTCAAGGTGATGGCGGATCGGGCGCGCAGCTGCCGAGGCCTATTTCGGCGGTAATATACTCGGCGCTTCTCCCGACAATCTGGACATTATTGAATCAGAGGAATGGACAACAGTCAGAAGAGGAGCCCTCGTCAGTGTTGGCGGCGACTCTTGATCACGCTATGAGGACTACTTCTGGTTCTGCGGTGAAACGACTGACGATCGAGTTTGTTGGCCGACTTTTGCTCGTAAGCTTATTCGTGCGAGACCAAACCCACTGTTAATTCCGCACTTAGCTCGAAAAAGAAACCAGCTACACTGGGTATTTTAACCCTCGCGATGCAGGTGAAAAATGCAAGTTCCGAGAGTGGATCACACACCTCCCTAAAACGCTTTGGGAGGTAGGCACAAACAACCTTGCCACGACACAAGTGAGTGGGACGTGGGTGGCCCGTCTCGCGGCTGATCCGATCCATTTTTAGGCGATTTTGGGGTTGCTCTTACGTCTCCTCCAACGTGGATCATGCGTCATGCAACGTGAGGTTTGTCCCCGTTTGCGAGAGAGCCCTGTCTCAGAGAACCGAGGATTGATTGTCCCTGACCCGCAGCAAATCTCTTCGCTGAGCTCACGCCTCACGCCGTTCTTCATGATCGTACACCCTGTACGAGGGCAAGTTCTTGGTCCGTTCGCCAAGATTCCGTCTTCGGCGTCCCATGTCCGATGCCTTGCATTGGACTTGTGTGCGTCACTCCTCACGGATCAAAAGAGTTATGAAACAATGGACAAAGGCCTATGCAACGCGGTATCCGAGGCTGTCAAGGGTACGACGGAGGAACTATATTGGGAAGGGGTGACAGACGCCGTGCACTCGGCATGATTCCAGGGTCCGAAGTTTGAATGCCCCCGGAAATTCACATGAGTGTGGAGATGGCGAGCATGGCATGTGCGCCACAACTGTGCACATTGTCGCATGCCGGTGGAAAAAAAAGGAGATTTCAAACATTCGGTGACCGCGTTCCCGCTTTGCGCGCTCTTCGATGAGGACTTATGGGCGCAGCATGTATGAGTGCCGAAGCGATGGCGATGCGTCGTCGTGTCGTCCATGGTACTACTAGTAGGCCGCCGATCAGGAAAGCATCAAAATAATGTACTCGTTCCACCAAACAGACTGTTACTAAGCGACTCCAAAAATAGCTAAGGGAATTATAGCCGAGCTCATTGGTGCGCTATAATATGGCTTCCTGACCCGGGCCTAAGTGAGTATTTTTACCATTTACTGCGGTAACGTGGCGGAAATGAGGGAGACCCTTGTCACTGGTGCCATTTCCGCAATGAACGGTTTCCAACGTTTCCATCTGATCGGATTCCGCCTCTTTTTTTTTTTACAACCCTGACACATTTGGCCCTGGTGGATTAAGGGTCTCCGAAAGCGGATGAGATTACTCGGAGAAGCAGTGGGAGAACGCCCCTCGTTGTGAACGGAGATGATATGAAACCCACGCCAGATCGGGAAGCTCACAAAGGTGTCGCCATAATTGTAACGTATCTTTCCATTACGACAAGAGACGAACAACACAAGGCTCTATGGGGTAAAAAAAGGCACTTGACCAAAGCAAGGTAAGACAACATATGAGACAATACAACCACAAAACCCATCAACTACGGTATCCAAGGCGTAGCACACATCATGTGTGTGGGTGTTGCGGTTACGCGAGACTTGCCCAGGCTCTCTGACAAAGAGAGCAAACGACCAGCGCCAGAATGCGAGAGATGTAAGGTGTTAAGTGTATGAATAGCAAATAAATGAAGGAACGGTGATGGATCAAACCCAGACCCAGGAGATGTCAATGCGGCCGAGAGAGGCGTCAGCAAGGGTGTTAAAGGCGGCCGGAGAGAAGTCGAGATCGGTGATTGCACAGGCAGTACACCTGTCTGTGATGGTGACAGTGACAGCCTTGCCTTGGTCTGGAGAAGAGAGAGAATAAGTGAGAGTGATGGACGAGGGGATATGGGTAATTACAGGAGGCCTTGACTTGCTTGTTGCAGACAGGGTTTGTATTGGGGTCGGCACCACTGTAGCCACTGTGGGAGAGTGAGAATATGGAGCGGGGGGGAGAGAAAGAGGACTGACGGGAAGGTGTCGAAGAGGAGTTCAGAGACTGCAGCGATGTACTGACTGTCGTTGTTGGTGATACCACATGCACCAAGACCGGTTGAGTAGTAAGTGCCTGGAATAAACGGATGAGGAGGATGAACCTCGAGAGAACGAAGAGAGGGGTACCTTGACCAGTCTGAGTGCCGGTCATGTAGCTCGGTTCACCACTGCTGCTCGAAGATGAGGATGTTTGGGCAGGGGGTGGGGTGGAAGAGGTAGTGGGAGCAGGGGGAGGGGTGGATGAAGTAGTGGGAGCCGGAGGGTTGGAGGTGGTATCTGCCTGGCTGGTTGTTGGCGGAGGAGGGACGTAGGAAGAAGTAGGCCGTGAAGACGAGGACGTGGGGAGAGAAGGAACGGGCGCGACGTTGATGGGGGCGGTGGATGTTGGTTGGGAAGAGGTGGTGGAGTTGGAGGGATTGGGGATGCAGCGCTTGTTCAGGGAGCGTTTACGCTTTGGGAGTGCGGGAGAGGCGGGAGAATCTATCTCGATGACGGGTTGGGCGATGGCGCGGTGGGCATGATTATAGACGTTACGGGATACGTGGGGGGAAGCGAGGACGATGATGGAGAGGGCGAAGAGGGCGAATATGTGAATGAGTGGGGCCATTGGTGGATGGAGGAATAAAACAAAGGATTGACTTTTTATACCTCTGACCGACAAAGGAGAGAAAAGAAGACGAGCTGGAATTCTATCCGACAATGTGCGCCGGCTTAAATATCAAAATATCAAATGACAAAAGAATAAATGATTTATTCCCGATCTGGACATTATCGAATTAGTTAGTCTGTACCTCTAGCCGCGTACATTTTAACGAGTCCTATCCCCACAAGGCTTTCCAAACTCTTCGCATACGCATCCACCTGCCCAAGTAGTAACATGCTCTCCAGTCGACTCGGCTCAGGCGGAATCTTGAACATCCGGCTCACATCCTCCTCCGGTAGCGGACTCAGTCCCTGTGCTACCCGTTGCGCACTTTCCTCTTTCCGCTTCGCAACGTACGTCTCCGCGCGCAGCTTCTCCCTCGCGATCTGCCTTGTCAGATACGCCACGTTTCCATCTTCCGTCCTATAGTTGTCAATTGCCTCGGATACCTGCTCCATGTTCCGCGAAAGTCCCGAGCAACCGAGATCCAGTGCAGTGAATGACGGTGCAATTGCTGACGTTTCCACCCCATCAAGCTGCGCAGACGTGTACGGTGATAGACTTGGCGCCGCTAGTCTCTGCAGGAACGTGCTCGCCAGCGCGTTGGTCCGAATTCTCACAGGGATCTCCTCGAGGATGGACGAAAACATCAATCGATGCGTCATCAGGCTACAGACCCGTAAACCATCCATAAAACACAACCACAAGGCATGGCCACCCTACCTTGATGAACTGAAATTCCCCCTCTTGTATGCGTCCATAAACCAAGTCGTCAGTCTGAACGCCCGGAATGACGCATTCCCTCGTGCTGTTTGCGAAACATCTGTCCACACCATCAATCTCTACCATCTGCCCAGCACGAGAAATCAAGTCACCGTGTACAATGACAATGCCCCCATGCCTGAGCCTCTCCTGGTGTATCGCCTGTGTATCTATCAGCGTCTGATTAAAGAATGCACCCAGCGCCGTGGCTTGATAGAATCCAACGACGTTGTCATCCCCTTGCACTTCCTTGAGTGATCGCAACATCGTTGCCTGATATCGTCCTGATGTACACAGGTTTATTCGACCGTCCGTTGAATCATGTCTGCAAGGGACCCACCAATCGACTTTGATGATTTGTCATCTTCCTCACTTGTGTGACCCGGTAATGGGAAACTGTTGGATACCTCAAGGATGCCATCCAGATCGAGTCCGAGCAAAAGGCCGTGCGCAGAAGCAGACGGAGCCTCGCGACCATGCTGTACAATTTTCGTAACAACCTACCACACCGCCATCAGCGACAGGGTACAGCGGGGGGGCAAGTGGCTCGTCGGATATGAATAAAGCGCACCAATGCATCTAATTGTACGCAAGTGAGCGGTATCTCTGCCTCAATGTCGATGGCGGTAGACATGGAGGGTGGGATCGCCTCATATGTTGGCGCAGCCGGTGCTGGTGCGGAGGCGGGTGCTGGCAGCGTTGCAGCCAGTGCTGCGGCCATCGATGGGGCGGCCATTTTTCGATCTGGGATATCCGAGGTTGGTTGGAGGGAGAAAAAGTTCAACGAACGGACGCTGACTAAGCATCATACTTCGTGTTGTGTCCTCCCGAAGAATGCAACACGTTTTTCTTCTTCCTCCCCACCACCATGGCCTTGTCTCGCTCAGCGCGGATAACCCTCTTGCTCGCCATAGACATTATCTTCTTCTTCATAGAACTCATCGTCGGTATGTGGATGCCTCCCCTTTGCCACCCTCCCTCTAATTTTCATAGGCTATACGGTCGGTTCACTTGCCCTGGTCGCTGACAGCTTTCATATGCTCAAGTAAGTGGCAACCCCACATTCCAGCCCTCACTCATCCTCCCGCAGTGACATCATGAGCTTGATCGTAGCTCTCTATGCTATCAAAGTTCGTCATAGACCTGTGGCATGTCATCGCATCCCCTCACATAGCGCCGCCCCACACGCAGCTCTCCAGTCAAAGTGCAAATGATTCCCGCTACTCCTACGGCTGGCACAGGGCCGAAATTCTTGCCGCTCTCATTAATGGTGTTTTCCTGTTGGCACTCTGCTTTTCCATCACCATGGAAGCTTTGGAGCGCTTCTTCAGCACGCCTGGTGTGTGCCCTTTCCTTGTGTTGCAAAAGTCTGCCACTCAGTTCTCGCAGAAATCTCAAACCCTCGACTGATAGTTATAGTCGGATCTTTCGGCTTGGCATCTAATATCGTCGGCCTATTTCTCTTCCACGGTACGGAGGCCATGCTTCGTCTCATCACCGCCCTAACACCATTTGTCGCAGAGCATGGTCATGATCACAAGGGTAGTGCCCCATCATCTCGACCTGCTAGCATACACGTCGTTCAAGCCAGCAACCATGACCTTGTCTCCTCCCGGAATCGCTCCACGTCCTACTCGTCGTTGTATGGGCACCCTGTTGCTACCCGCGCTTCGCTCGTACAAACCGCCCAAGATATTGCATCCTCTACACTCACCCAGGACAATACTGCTCGTGAAGAAACCCCTCTCCTCGGGACACAGATAGTGGACCCTCCTCAACCATCTCGGATGTCCGCGGAACACGCTGGTCATGCTCATGGGCACGGCACGCATGGTTCGATGAACATGCAGGCCCTAGTACTACACGTCTTGGGCGATGCCCTAGGCAATGTTGGCGTCATCGCCACCGGCCTTGTCATCTGGCTCACAACATGGACATACAAGTTTTATTTCGATCCAGTGATCAGTCTCGTGATCACTGTAATCATCTTTTCCTCTGCATTGCCGTTGGGTGCGTTTACCCTCGTTTTGCTGTGTCGATGTGGGACCTGATGCTTGCACCGCCTCGAGTTCGAAGCGCGTCGTTCATTCTATTGCAGGGTGTCCCGCCAACCATCTCCCTTGATGAAGTGCGGGCGTCGATTCTAAACGTCAAGGGCGTGCTTTCGGTCCATGAGCTGCATGTCTGGCAGCTCTCTGAATCCAAGATAGTCGCATCAGTGCATGTGATGGCATCCCGTAATCACGACTTCATGCCAGTCGCTGTAGAAATTCGCAAAGCTCTTCACTACCACGGCATCCATTCCAGCACCATCCAGCCCGAATACCACTCATGTAACCCTCATGTCATACCCGAGGAACATTTACAGGTTCGTAGCCAGCGGGCTCGGTGAAGATGGCCAGTGATTAATTGATTGGTCTGCTAGATGTCTACAAATTCGTCTTGTCTCATTCTTTGCCCACCAGACCAGAATTGCGATCCCTCGGAAAACGCCTGTTGTCGTACGTCCTTATCCAAAGCTGTTTTGGCTACGGCTGACGACGCTGTTTGCAGCTCCACCAACATCCGCAGTGTGAAATGGTCATAGTTGCGCATGGTGTCGCACCAGATCACACAACCCTTGTTATGTACTATAGACTCATGTCATAAATACAGGAAAATTCGCGGCAAAGGGAGATGATGTAGCCAAACGCTCTAGAATTGTCTTGTTTATACTTGAATTTACTTTCCGTGTGCGGAGGTCCGCAGCTAGTTTTCTTGCCAATACAGCGCTTGCTTGTCCCAGCCATGTAGCATGCTCGTTGCACATGGTCTGTAACGCCCATTCGAGATGAAGGGCACTGGAGAGTGCACCAGCGATGATCGTCGCCAGAAGTTCTGTCTTAACGCTCGTGTCACCTCCTTGCTGATCGACTGCGGCAATCAACTGAGGGAGAACGTTGTACATGAAGAGGGGGAGGAGGGGGGGTACGCCAGAGCGTGGCACAACAAGCACGAATGTCATGATTCGACGACACGTCTCTGTTTCTCCGAGGCTCGCGGCAACGCAGAGCTCAGTCCAAAGTAGCAGGAGGAATTTCGTAGGCGTAGTGACAGTGAGGCAGCGGCCCACGTCAATACGAGGTGCTTTGTGTTGGCGTGCCAACGCAAAAGCATCCCGGATCTCTCGCCGAGGGAAGTCCAGGAACGCATCTGGTGACGTGGTTGCATCTTCCGGTGCTTGGCTGTTTCCTACATATCACGAAGATGATCACCGCCAAGAGATCAACAAGAGATGAAACACCCTCACCCTCCTTTTTAACCGACAATGTCCGAAATGCGACAGATCTGATGGCACCAATGTCATAATGGAGACTCGAAATCATGATTTGTGTACGCTTCCCAGAGAGGATTTTTAGAATGTTTGGACTGCAGAGGCGGAGGATTACATGGGGACACGTTGGGGCCAGTAACAAACTTTGTAGAACCTCAAGTTGAAAGGGGGCAGCAAACCTACAGCTCGCTTCTCAACAAAAAAATGTCAAGGAAAATTTGACATGAAAACTCACCCTCGTTGCTGGATTTCAAATAGCATCGCATGAACAACGCCAACGAGTGTCCAGTTGAGGAGGGGGCCAAGGAAATATGAGATGCCGTTGTGGAGGACATCGTTATCTATACGTCCCTCTTGTCGTGCGATGCAAGCTTGAGAGAAAAGCGTCGGGCACATTTGGGGTAAAGTTTTAAGTTTTGTTGACCTGAATGTCAGGTTTAGTATCACGGCAAGAGGAGGGTACTTGAATTTACCGGAGGATAGTATCATCGATGCCCTCGCTGCTGCTATCGAATATTGCTTTAAACCATCCGGTAAACACAGTCTTTACGTCAGGAGGCAGGTCCTCCGAATGATAGACCCGTGAGGATCGCAAAAACTCTGTCCGCAGCACTTTAGCACCTCTCCTCAGCGAGGGTGCCGAAATCTGCAAGACATTGATTCGGACACAGTCGAGGAGCACGTATGGATGTACTAGCCTGAAACTTGGTTAACACCATCTGGATGAATAACACGACGTCCCCCAGATGGCTAACAGCCGTTTGTGGATCGCCTTTATGTCACTAAATGAGTATTCACATGTCACCGGGAAGTAGACACATACCAATAGTTTCGCAATCGTACTCGTGAAGTAGTTCTAACGCCTCGAACACGAGGTCTGTGATCTTTAGGTGGAGAGACAGAATATCGAGGGCGAAATCATGCGCATAGAGCATCTTGGTGAGATGACTCAAAACTTCTAAATCTCCAGATTTTGAGTGGGATGTGAAACGCTACGGATATTCATCGCCCATTGTGCAAGAATCGATATTCTCGATCACTCACTTTACGGACTACTTGAGCGAAGAAGTGGTGACTCCCCGGTTCCAGACGAATGCGATGCAATAATGTCCGTGTGTCTTCCTCACTAAGTTCCATCGTGAGTCTTGACTGGAGGTAACTCTACAAAATTGATATCAGCCAACACTCTACACGGATGATGACTGTTTCACCTCAAGCGTACAGTTATGTTCGAGAGCTTCAGCCTGAAGACGTGTCCCAGAATCGTTCGCGAGAGTGGGATCCGCAGTCACTGCAAATGTCTGGTCTATGAGTCCAACCGCGTATAGTTGCTGTATTAACTCTCTGACGAATGAACCTGGACTGAAACAACTATAAGGAGACGATCACATCCTAGAGGAGGAACCCAACCCAGCAGTTTCTTCTGCACTCGATTCCCTGGCCCTCGCCTGCGCTTGGATGTGATCACACCGCGACAGCAAATCAGAGCGCTGAAGCACCCCTGAGACTGCAGCATGCATCGCAGCCCGCTGCAGAAAGATGAGGCGATGTTAGGCCACAAAGACGATAATGACACACCCAGTCTGCCTCAACCGTTCCATGGCCCTCCAGCTCCTTCTCAAACATGTGCAAGAGGCGTGGAAGCTGTAGGCTCGAGCTTAGTACAGCGGCAATTACGCGCGTAAAGGACACCTCACACGACCAAGGACAAACGTTCGCCACATGAAAAAAGATCCGTCATGGATGCCTTTTGGTGAGCTCTGTGCAACACAGGTCATGGACGCCAAAAGTATCTGGGTGTAGAAGACATTTGGAGCCAAGGATGTCCATCGCAATAAACCTGTTAGCAGTACCACAGCCTCTAAACCACTTCCAGCGCCGTAGTCGCTAGCACGGGATGCGATCTTGCAAGTTCTTAGCGCGGTAGTGGTGAAGCGGGAGAATGGCTCACGAAAGACTGTAGCAACAGACCGCAGGAGATAAAATCGGCTTCGAGGTTGGAACCCAACATATCACTCTTCCCGAGGGCAAGTTGAGTGTGTATTACCTGCGCCTCGCGAGCAGCCTTGGCATCATCTCCAATCAGGAGACTCAACGAAAACACGAACGTCTCCAGCACCTGACGGACCTCTTGAGAGAGTCGCACGGAATGGAGTAAGTCGTTGGCGTCTCCAAAACATATCATGGCTTGGGTTGTCGACATCTGCAAAACATCTGGAACGCAGGGCAAAACCAGGGTGATAAGCTCTGAAGCGGACGTCGAGAGAGTATGGAAACTGGAAGGTGGGAGGGAGTAGGCCTGACGAAGGAAAGCCAGCGCATCGTTTACTATGGTTAGTATGGTAGTTTGGGAACTTGCAGAGGGGAGAAGGGAGCCGAACGGTGGCAATCCAGAGGCATAGTGAAAATCCAACGCTATGCGACAGAGTACATCGAGGGTTGAGCCATTTTGAAGCTGTGATGATCGTGCGACGCGGAGGAACGTAGCAACAAAATCTGAAGTTGATGCAAGCCCACTACTTAGGGCATGTCTGAGATAGCCTAGAAGGATAGGGTTGGCATCGTAGATGCTACATAGAGCGATGACTGCATCTGTTAGATTCCGGTGCGTGTGTCACGGATTAGTTCTCTGACACCAAGCGTATTTTTGCACACCACTGATTGCGGGTCCGACATTGGGTGAGCCGTGGCCCGACGTTTCCTTATCCACCCATAGTTTGCAAAGTTCAAGCCACTTCAAGTGCGAGTTCGTGGATTAGAATAGATGCCCAAGCTTCTAGCTGTGCCTCACCTGAACTGGAGAGATACCACTCTGATATGAGTTCCGCGTCAAACTCGCCAGGGACATGGAATGTAATTCGGGGCCTTGGCACAAGCAGTGGTTGCTCCAAAAGAGGTTGTGGGGAAGAAGCGGAGTACTTTGACCGTGACGGTTGTATTTACTTTACGACAGGGGTCACTCTGAATATTTTAACACCCTCTCGGAAAAAATGAAACGCAAGAGGTAAACAGAGCAAGAATAAAGGTATTGATAAAGTCCCGAAAAAGCGCAGCGTGTTAATGGTATCAACCCTTCATACTTTGGACATGAGCCGCCGTGTCTCCTGAGGAGTGAAATGCAAAATTGTTGATAAGACTCGTACGAGGTTCGGCTAGTGAGGATTGTTACCCACATGATGGGTTGATTAATCTTGGACACTTACCCTCATCTCCTTGTGTTCTAGGAATTGAAGAATGACATTCCGCAGGTACTCATAATTAATTTCCTCCTCATTCTTGACAAGAGGGAGCGAAGAGGAAGAAAGCGCATCCGGGATCGAGGAGATGGAAGTCCGTGAGTCCGTGACTTCTGGTCGAGATGTCCAATATCCAGCACCTGGATTACGCTGTCTTTCCAGAACGGCAACCGAGTTTTGAACCTTTCGAAGTTCGTCCCGAATGGTCTACCGTTTGTTGAGCGAGGTGATTCCGAAAAATCAGATATCGTACTTTATTTTGTGTGCGTAACTGGGCTTCTCGGGATTTGCTCTCCTCGAGTTGTTTCTCGCTATCATCAGCACGGGATGTAGCTTCCGAGAGGCGTCGATGCAGATTTGACTACGCAGAGACAACCAGTTGGCAAGACGCTAATCTGGAACGCATGCAGACCCACCTCAGCATCCTTGAAGGCGTCAATATGAGTTTGAAGTTCATATAATCGACCGTGCTGAGATCGAGCCTCGATTTGGAGCTTCTCGATCTCAGCTTTCAACGTCCCAGTCATATCTTCATCCCGCTCGCGCAATTGAACAGTGGACTGAAGCATGCGTTTTAGTTCCTCTGTCTCCTTGGTCTTTTCTGCGAGCTTGCGACTCCAGTTCGCTTCGGCTTCGGTGCGCTCTTTCTCAGCGGTCGTTAACGTCCTCTTGAGTTCCGAAAGCTTCCCCTCGTATTTGATTTCTATCGAGGAGACTAGCTGTGAAATTTCCTCTGTAGAAGCACCGGGGATTTGCGATCGCATTTCATGCTCCCCCTGAAGTTCACTGACTTCATCATTGAGCAGAGTAATTCGCTCTTGCAATTCTTTCAGTTGAAACTGAAACTCTGTGTTTTGTGCTTGCAGTGACTCCGCGTGATACTGAGAGGACTCTAGCTCGGCCTGTCGTAGCTCCAGCTGCTCGAAGAATGATTTATTTTCGCTGGTGAGGCTGGCCACCGTGTTATCAAGGGTGCCGATACGCGATTTTTTGGCAGAAATCTCCACAGAATACGAAGTCTGGGGGGCTATGAGCAGTAATAATTAACATAGTGCACAGTGCGTTACCTTCAGCGCGTCCGTTTCGGCATCAAACTGTTTTTTTGCGGTTTGAATATCCCTTTCCGCACGGTCCTTTGCGGCAGCGATGTCCTTGTCGAATTGTGCTCGCAACCCATTGACTGCTTTCTCGCGTTCCGCATTGGCCGCATCAACATCCCTTTCCAAGTTGGCTCGCTCAGCGCGATCCTTCTCCTTCTCCTCCAAGTTCCTGTCTCTCGTCTCATTCAGCTCTCGCAATGCATCGTCCCTCTCCTTCTCTGCTTTTACCAGCTTCTGCCTCACAGTTTTGAGTAGACTTATGGCTTTTACCCTCTTCTCCTCCTCCTCTTTGGCAATTTCGTTCGCCTTGGAGACTTCGGCGCGCAGGTGGTCGAGGTCGGAATCCCGCTTAGCGTTATTCTCTTCTGCCTGCGACGCTGTAGATTGTGATGCGGCGACGAGGGCTTCAGCCTCGCTCAACTGCCGTCGCAATTTTTCGATTTGATCCGATTGAGAAGTGGTCTCCAGTCGGTGAGTGTCCCGGAGTTCCTCCAATCGTTCTTCCTGCCCTGTAAATGTCGTGTTTTGAGGGACGACAAGAAACAAAGAATGATGGACGTACGCGTGAGCTTTCCATTGAGTCGCTGCAATTCATCTTGGCCGAGCTGAGGAAAAAATTATGACCAGATCCAACGTAGTCAAACATCCCACTTACTTCGACTTTCATATTGACACTGATGAGATACTCGCGCAAGGCCGCGACGTCCTTGGATCCTTTCAACGGTGTCAGCTCACTGACGACGCTATCCATATCCCGTCTTTCAACTTGAAGTTTCTTGAACGAGGTGGATACGTCTGGTACACCCAATGTTCATCTAGCCCAAATGTGCGAGATATGCGATTTTACCTGCGAATCTTTGCTCCACCAGTTTGAGGCGCTCTTGAAGAACGTCGATACCCGCATCCTTTGACCCATCGGTTATCGTAGGTTCAGGTTCTACATTGACACACTCTTCTTCAGGAGGATCTGTGTCTACCGTCAACGCGTCAACGACCTCGAAAGCTTGGGAACACTGTTGCGTGTGAGGTTGGGGCTCGGTGTTCGCCGCTTGTGGTGTTTCTTGCGTCAGCGTTACACCCACACAAGGATCAGCAGTCGAGTCTATCTGTATACTGTCCATTGAGGCCACAATTGAGCCAGCAGGATCCTGGGGGTCGGTAGGTGGCGTTACGCTCGGTGGTTGTGCAGCAATGTTGGGTTCTTGCGAAGGAGTCAAAACATCATTAGTGTTTTTACATTCTTCGGCCTGAACGGAGTTGCCAACGGGAGTGTCGAGAGCAGAGACAGTAATGCCTATCGCAGGACTCGGGGAGTCTGGTACTGGCGTAGACGTAGGCGAAAGTGGATGGTGGGTAACGGGGACCGTATGAGGGATGGGAGATGGGCTTGTCGACGGGTTCGGCGAGCTACCTCCTGAAGATTCAGACAGGACGAAGGATGCACGCAAACGCTCCTCGAGGGTTGTCTTGCGCAAACCAGAATCACTTGTGCTCTTCGCAGTTGACGAAGGGCCGGGGCTCGCGGACCGTGGCCTGGGGTTCCCCGTGTTCTGTGGAGCAGGACTCGCTGTCCGTTGGGCCGCAATTGACTTGCGGAGGTTCGTGGGGCCATTTTCGGCCGACTGTGCTGAAGGCTGGCGCAGGGAGTCTGGTGACTGACTCCGTACATCCGCAGACAAGGGATTGTCTTGAGACTGGCGAGGGAGGGGCTGCGCGAGACTCTCTACTGCTTGGCGGAACTGGGAAAACATTCGGGGTTGGGAGACAGGTCGCAATCGAGCTGACACGCCGTTGGTGGCTACTTGAGCTTGTACATATACGACTTGGACCTTGGGGGGTAGTGGATGACCGTCATATACAAACCAAGTACTAAGCCTAAGTACTGTAAAACGACATGACAAAGCAAATAAATTACGAGCTTTCGTCGGGAGACAACACTACTTCCTTCCCTTTACCATTCGAGAGAAGTGGGGGGCTCCCTCTCGGGGATGGGGGTAGTGCGGGGGTGGTACTCGCGAGTTGCCATGACGGGATAGATGGTCTGGCGGTCAAAGCTGGTAACGGCGTTGAGGGAGAACTTGTTAGACCACTGGGACCACGGCTAAGTAACAGCGCCTTGAGGGACTTGAGCTCTTGTTGAAGCTCTGCGAGGGACTGTTTCTGAGTTTCCTTGTTCTTCTCGATCATCTTGAACGTGTCGTTGTTCAGAGTGGGGGGGACAGGGGGAAGAATGTGGAGTACCTTGGGTAGCATTTCTCGGATGTTCTCGATTTCGTCGCGAATTTCGCGCATTTCATCCCTTGTTTTTGTCTCTCCTTGGCGCATTTCAACGACGACTGCCTGGACGTCTCTAGAAGCCTGGTCTACCCGCTCTCTTTGCTCGTCGACTGCTGCACGCACGGAAGCCGTCTCGGCCTGAATTTCCTTTAAAAGTGACTCTGCGGCATCGAATTGTGCGGTGAGAGCATCGCGGTCTTGTTCGTAAGCGGTCGCTGTTGGTGGTTTGAGATGGGGCAGCAGGTATTTGCTGAAGAGGGAGACGGCGCCGTAAGCTACGGTGCCTGACATGACGGCGGCGATCTGAGGGGGACGAGGGTGAGTGACGAACGTAGGATGCGAGAAGACGCACGAAATAGTCGCGCCAGTCCCACTGGTGGTGGTACGGGGCTGGTCGGGATGACTGGTTGGCTGCGAGTCTCAAGGCCTGGTCGATCTCCGGGCCAGAGAGGCCCTTGGCTTCGAGGAACTGGACACGCTGTTGGAGGGGGGCATTCTGTGTCTGGTGGAGGTGAGTGATGAGGGGGGGGAGAGGGTAAGAGGGATACTTGCGTTTGGGTCTGACAAGAAGGCGACCGCGCCTTTGAAGAGATCTTGTCTGTCCATGGGTGGTCAATTCGTACTCCGCCCCGTTTCGTATAATTTTCTACTCGCGCTGTTTTCTTTGCACCCCAAGTAATAACTCACTCATGTTTCGTTTGGCAGCAGTCGCCCGCTCGTCAAGCTCTGCCTTGAGGTCATCGTCGCTCCACCTTCGTTGCCGGACGACAACATGGACGCCATCCCCCTCACCATCCATCCCGGCATTCTCCTTTGGTCAGCCCTTTCTCCGTAGACGTGCATTTCCCTTCTTACATCCCAAATAGCCGGCCGACGTCGCTATGCTGATGCCAAATTCACCCGCTCCAAACCTCATATGAACATTGGAACAATTGGTAACCTCTCTTCTCCTACCCGCCGACGCGTCTTGACGCGTTCGCAGGCCACGTCGACCACGGAAAGACGACCCTCACTGCTGCCATCACCAAAGTTCTTTCAGACAAGGGCTCAGCCAAGTTCACAGACTACTCACAGATTGACAAGGCTCCCGAGGAAAAGGCGCGCGGTATCACCATCAATTCTGCCCACGTAGAATACGAGTCCGATGCTCGTCACTACGCCCACGTTGACTGTCCTGGTCACGCTGACTGTGGGTTCTGTGTATCCCCTACTCCTCGACAACTCATACATCCTACTAGACATCAAGAACATGATCACCGGCGCTGCACAAATGGACGGTGGTATCATCGTCGTCTCAGCCACCGACGGTCAGATGCCTCAAACCCGCGAGCACCTTCTCCTTGCTCGCCAAGTCGGCATAAAAAAACTCGTCGTCTTCATCAACAAGGTCGATATGGTTCCTGACGCCGAAATGCTAGAACTCGTGGATATGGAGATGCGTGACCTACTCTCGACGTACAACTTCGATGGTGAAAACACCCCTATCATCATGGGTTCAGCTTTGGCTGCCCTCGAGGGTCGAGACGATGAGATTGGCAAGAGCAAAATCCTTGAACTCATACAAGCCTGCGACCGCTGGCTCGATGTCCCCCCTCGTACGTCTTTCTTGTATCGGTCATAGAATAAACCTGATCGTCTCGCAAAGGTGACCTTGAAAAGCCTTTCCTCATGCCTGTCGAGGATGTGTTCTCCATTCCTGGTCGCGGTACTGTGGCCACTGGTCGTGTGAGCAAATCCCATTCACAACATGTAGTTCATTGATTCACTCGGCTCGTTAGGCTGAGCGTGGTGTAATCACAAAGGGTGGAGAAATCGAAGTTCTTGGCCTTGGTTCGTCACTCAAGACCACTCTAACTGGCATTGGTAAGCACGCTGATGTTCCTTTTCTCAACATACTAAGTCGTAACCCAACAGAGATGTTCCACAAGGAACTGGACAGGGTAGGCGTTCGTCGTTTCCTGACAAGGTCAACTGACCCATTTCCCGTTGACAGGGTGAAGCTGGTGACAACATGGGCGTTTTGCTTCGTGGCGTGAAGCGAGAACAGCTCAAACGCGGTCAGATTATTGCTATCCCTGGCTCGATCAAAGCTGTCAAGCAATTCCAAGCCCAATTATATGTCCTCACCAAAGACGAAGGTTTATGTTATTGGGCCCATGTATGTTATTATGCTGACACATTCCAGGTGGACGCTACACACCATTCGTGTCCAACTACCGCCCACAGCTCTTTCTGCGGACTGCTGATATCACCACATCACTGACATTCCCACCTGACACTCCGGACGCCGAGGACAAAATGGTTTGTTGTGTTGCAAACAGGGAAGCATTCTTTTAACTCGCGTATCAGGTTATGCCCGGCGACAATGTGGAGATGATTTGTTCACTCCAGACGGATGTTGCGGCAGAGGTTGGTTCTCGGTATGTCTTCAAATTTCGGTGTCACTCGGTGGGTCTAACCGCGCTACTTTGACAGATTCACACTTCGCGAGGGCAACAAAACGAGTGAGTATTGTGTACTTGCTACCGAGAACGGGACTCATTCGAATCAATTCAGTCGGTACTGGTATCATCACCAAGATCTTGGAATATGCGTAACAGATGATTATACAAAGTTCATTTAATTTTCTGCTATCATCTTATGTAGTCGCGCAATATCCTTCATCTCCTCTCAGCATTGCCTATCACTACTCCACGCTTGTTGTGGCATTACACAACTCATATTTACCGGAGTAACCATGACGGTGGACGGTCTTCCGTCCGTTTTGTTGCCGAAGACTTGCATTTCGTTAAAAGTGTAACCCGATACCTTGTTCTCTTCTGTGCAAACGGTATGTACACCAGGCTGCCGTGCTAGACGTTGACTGGGTCGGAAGCCGTATGACAGGTTGGGTGGGACCCGACCTCTCGTGCGCCTTCCGACACTCGTACAACCTAATGCCTGTTCATGCTCCCGGCTTTCTGCAAGTTACAAAGTACACGGAGAGCATGAGACAATTGCCTTTGGTCATTCTACCGGCCATCTGTATCACAAATCAGGTTCAGGAGACCCTCAAAAGTGTGGTCCGCCTTGCATTTGTCGGGTTACGTTGGTGCAGTAGAGTGTCAAGGCTGCTTCAGATGTCCTATGAATTTCTGCTTCGTGCAATGCCCCTGCTGATCCCGCGCGCACGCGCTAATCTCTGGAAAAAAATTGATGGTCAACGAAAAACTCGACAGCGAACCCGGACTAGTAGACGGTTCTCCAGATCATCCCAAACCATAGAACTATTCTGAGCGATGCGGAACAGGTTGGTTTTGCAAGATCTGATTGTCCGAGCCTCGCGAGGTATGTCTTAAATGTACCTTGTTGCACGTAATTCAGCTGACGAACACCTGAGAGATGGAAGCGCTTGAGCCAGTTACACAAGGAGAGGAATTATCAATTGTGGTGGAGCTGTGTTGTGAGTGTAGCGGTTGACGCTGGCTGGTTCTTACGCGTATACGAAGAATAACCTTGGAGTTACCGGGTTTGTTGGATCGGGAGATAGGAACTGTATCCTCCCATAGTCATCTACAATTCCGATTGAATGCGAGATTGGTACTGAGAGTATAGGGTGCCTTGAAGTCTATGAAGATGACTCATACTTGTACTTCTCTCCGCGGGCCTCCATTCTCTCCTTTGCCTCTTTCAGCGCCCATGTTTGTATGCTAGAGGGTGTCGGTCAAGCTACATCCACGAGAGGGAAAGCAGCGGCGCACACCTCGTATCAGGCTTGTAGTACAGCAATACTGCAGCCAAAGCCATCGACCCGAACATCCCAAAGTACCAGATGTTTTCCCAGTCCTCCTTGACCCGCTTCTGGCCTGGCGGTAGTGGCTGGAACGTGTACGGGTTTTGAGCTGCCGCACTGCATGCGAGTGGAAGGACATTACCTTCTCTCCGAACAACCAGCCAGTGGGTTCGTTGTAATGGGGTGCGCCGTGTGATGCATAGCGGCGACCAAGAGCGCGTCGAGGTATTACTGAGAGCACCCGCAGAGATGGCGGCATGAGTGGTACTAGTTCGTTGTGTTGCGGTCGTGTTCGGCGAGGAAATGGTGCAGTCGGGTAAACAAATGCAAATAGGATACAGCTCGGTACTGTGCTACTCGTACTCGGTGCATCATGATATACATCTAGACAAGATGGAATAGTCGTATTCATCCTCTGCCCCGCCTTCCAGGTCTTCGGAAAAGTCTGGAGATATCTCGTCCGTGGTGAATCTGCATTCCCGTGTCAGTTCAGCCTATTGCCGGTAAATGTGATCAACGCACCCCACTGACTTGTAGAATAACATTGCTGCGTGGTTTGCTACAGATACATGAGCGACGTCATGGGTCACATGAACTTTGCGACGACCTTTGAAAGCAGTGAGCATGACTTTTGTCATGCCCCATTGCGCGCCAATATCAGAGAGCATCTGGGTCAACAACCTTCCAAGACCGAACCGTCTAGAGTCCTTTGATACCTGAAGTTCATAGCTTACACGCAGCGTCAATGTGACTAATGTATGGCGAGCCAAGTCAGGGACCTACCAGTATATCACGTTTTGACGATCTTCCCTGTCAAAACGAAATATGGAATAGGCGACAACACTCGCAAGGTTGTTTGTTAGGTCTGAGAGATCGCGTGCAATGACAAATCGACTCAGCGGATGAAACATTTCTGTCCGCTTTTGCTGAGGCTTCCAGCCAAACGAAGAGGAACGATATCTAGGACGGTATTGGTATAGTGAGCAGTAGCGTTCCCAAGCAAGACCCACAGTTCATACATGTTCTCCTCGAATATTCGCCAGATCTGCTCACGTTCATCGTCGCATATATCGGAGGTCGCCTTGACAGAGAATGAAAAACTGAGAAGACTTTGCGCACCATGACGCAAGCAGAGGGCGACAGCTTACTTCTTGTCACGTATGGCGCGTGTTGGTGGGATAGAGACCGCAAGATCACCTGCAGTAGCCTGTTACTCAGACGACTGGACGACAAAGGTGGCCATGGAACGGAAAACCTTGTTGGCTCTGCGGGTGGCGGCACTGCAAGGCATTGAGTTTGACGATGATCGACTCGGACTGGACATCGCTTACTTTGGTATTCTAATTCCACGCGTCTTGGTAGTAAACCATTACCGTGATGAAGCTTGACGCAACCGATCTGAGGTACATCACCTCGGATGAGTTCAGAGTATTAACTGCGGTATGATACGTCCCACTCGACCGTCTCACACTTGTTACACTATTTCAAAGGTTGAAATTGGATCCAAGAATCACGAAGTCGTGCCAACCCCCCTCATCGTGCAGATCTCCGGTCTGCGTAATGGAGGCGTCAACAAAATCGTGGGCTCTCTCGCTAAACGTAACTTGGTCGCTCGGGTTCAGAATTCCAAGTGTTAGCGCACGAGTTCCTAATGACTCCGAAATGGCGCGACTGATTTGGTACAGACGATGGATACAGGTTGACTTATGGGGGATACGACTATTTGGCGATGCGCGCGCTCTCAAAACGGGATTCAATGTATTCGGTTGGAAATCAGATCGGTGTTGGGAAGGAAGCCGGTAAGTGTGGTACACCGACCGTTCAGAGCCTGTGCTTGGTCTAGTTCCATCCATCCCTGTCTGCCACCCCACAGCTCACGCGTCATCCGACAGACGTGTACATCGTGGCTGATGGAGAGGGTAACGAGATGGTGTTGAAGATTCATCGGTAAGTACTTACTTGCGGTGCGGGCCATGGGCGACCAGACAGGACTCGATCAGCCTAGGTCGCATATCATTTCGTGCCATCAAGGAAAAGCGGGATTACCTGGGCAAGCGTAAATCTGCGTCGTGGATGTATATGTCCCGCCTCGCTGCACAAAAGGAATGGGCATTCATGAAGGTTAGTGTCGACGGTCTAATGGGCCAATGTGCCCGACATGGCCTCGTGAGTTGGCCAACGAGTTTTATAATCTTGCTAGATCCTCCACGAACACCAATTTCCCATCCCACGACCCATCGATCAGGCACGACACTGCATCCTGATGGAGGCTATCGATGCATATCCACTGTAAGTCAAGACGCACGCCATCCCTCCCATTTGATGCAACACATGGTCCAGGCGGCAGATTTCCGATATCCCATCGCCTGGGAAATTATATTCAACGTTGATGGACATCATCGTGCGTTTTGCACGGGCCGGGCTAATCCACGGCGATTACAACGAGTTCAATATCCTCATTCGTCGGGAAAGTGGAGAACCGGTGGTTATTGATTTCCCGCAGATGGTGAGCACATCACATGAAAACGCAGAATGGTAAGCCCGTGTGTCTTGGCGATCGCCGGCAGTATGATCAACGACAGCATAAACTAGGTATTTCAACCGAGATGTAGAGTGTATCCGAAGGTTCTTCAAGCGACGATTCAGATACGAGAGTGCTCTGTATCCTCGGTTCAACGCAATTAAATCCAGTGACGATAAAGAAGGCGGGGGTTTCCGGTTGGATGTCGTGGTTGCTGCCAGCGGATTTACGAAAAAGGATCAGAAAGTTCTGGAGGAGGTAGGCTTCTGACCCTTATCCGCTTCGTTCTGCACCGTTGATTACGTCTGCAGTACATGGAAACTGTTACGGGCGAAGAATACAGAGAGAATGATGAAGATACAGATACCGAAGAAGAAGATGTTGATGCGGGGGATGTGGAAGATGAAGCAATGGTAAGTGAGGAAGAGGACGGAGATGAGGACGAGGAGACGGAAGGCGAACCAGGAGGAAAAAAGGAGGACGGGGAGGAAAACGAGGTGCACGCACGGCAGGCCCAGAGTGGCCATGGTGACGACCTTCAAATTCTGCAATTTGAAAACGGACGAGCGCCAACGGATGACGAGCGTGCTGCAGGGTCAGCAAGCTCTGTTGGTCTCCAAAGAGAAAACACGCCGCCGTCTCGACCATCTACACCGCTTTCTCAGTTGTCCCGTTCCCCGCCGCGTTCACGTTCACGTTCCCCTGATACGCTCGCGAAAATGACGGCGGCACTCACACTGCGAGCTGTAGATGTTCGAGAAAGGGTTGCCACGGATCTCGCAAAACGTCAACGACAGCAAAGGAAATACCACACAAAGCGTGGAGCTCAGCGAGTGGGGCGCCCGCAGGGCAGTAAAGCGAAGCTGGATCAACGAGTGAAGCTGGATAGGGGTGGAATTTGGGAATGAGAATCGTTACGACAAGGGTTTCATTTACTAGAGGCCAGTGCTTCCGGATCCTGGACGTGACGGAGAAACAAGTCAGCACCGCCATGACTGGGACTTTTTCAGAGGCATCGCCTTTAGGATGGAGTTATGTACTAGATGTGACCGTACGACTGAATATTCTAACGGTCACAGAGAATATACTATTATCCTACAATTACTGTACGGTTTTCGAGACTTGATCCAGAAAGCAAGGGATGCTAAGCTGACCGCGATGGATTAAAACTGGTCAACTAGGGATCTGGAACGATGAGGGTGATTTGTGGAATTGTGACCAGCGTGAACGCCCATCCCCATGCCGGATACGTCGACAGAGTGCCTCCGCACGTCTGCCTCGAGCGCCATTGCGGAGGGCGCAGATGGATGGGAGAGTGATGCTTTAGAGGGGTTGTGCGTCCCAAGGAGCTTTCGCAGATTTGTGTTCTGTTGGCTGATCAGGTGGGGGACGATGGGCACCACGGAGGGGGGGTACGGACCGATCGTTCGAGCTCCAAGAGCTTCAACTTTAAATGGGTCGCGTCATGTTGCAGACCAGCAACCATGCTCTAGGAAAGATGATAGGCTACGAGGGAGAGTGGAGATTGACAAACAACGTACCTTTGCCGTCTTTGAGTTGAGACCACGATAGGGCTCAAGGCGTTCGAACGGAATCGGATACAGACCAATGCTGAGTAATTGATTATGGAGTCGGTCGATGTGGGCTTCGAGGGAAGCTATATATATTGTGCGCCTGTGGGGGGCACCCATGGTAGATCTGAAAAAGGGTGTAAAGACGATGGAGAGAACGGAGAGAATTATTATACGGACAATTCTTGGGGGGAGAAAAGTTGTTTCTCGAGGACGTGATTCCAGATTTTTCGGCGCTTTGAGCCATCTTTCTTGGCGTAGAGACGGGCATAAGGGTGGGCGATGGTGATCCTGCTGGCGGAACGGCATGTCTCCCGTGCGGGGTGGTGTACTGAGCTTGGAGGGAGGATGGCGGGTGCAAAGGATATGCCGTCGTCGGGGAAGGAGGCGATGAATTGGGATGAGGGGGGGATGGCGTTTTTCTGGTCGTGAGAGCGAGGTGTGTATGTGGGAGCGGAGTA